>APFE031349795.1:0-53618 GCA_000404065.3 Pinus taeda
AAGGTTGGGAGAGAAGACTCCCAAATTCCTAGGATATCTGTCCCATCTCTGTGCCTAGCCCTGAACTCATTTAGCAGGTGAATATGAAAGGTGCATCCTTGTCTGGAGTCTTCTGAGATTTGATAATCTAGATCAGCAAGGTCTTGCCAGTCTAGCTCTCTCTGTGGAGCATTTAGAGGAGTGACATTAAGGGTTGCAGGGGTATCCATGTCTGATTCAGATAATCTCTGAAATGCCGGGTATGATGCTTGAAACAGTGAAATTAAGGGGAACTGAGCTTAACAGGGTTGGTGCACAGTCAAGGATAACGATGCTGGGCCTTCTGGGAATGGCTTTCAGCGGTGGGAAAAACCTCCTTTGTCGATTTGGGAGTAATGCAGGAAGTCCACGGTTGCGCGAACAGGGTAGGTTTTTAGCAGAAATTGTAATCTACCCGAGGTTTCCACTGATATGTTTCAACTTTAAATGGTCGAATAGGGTCAAATACAGTTGGTTTATCGGTGAAATTTTCAATTTAATGGCTTTCTATGGTGGTTTTCACAAGAAATTTAGGAAAAAACCAGTTCGCAGGAGGACGAAGACTCAAATACCTGTTAAGCAATGGCCTGGACTGAAGAAACAGCTGGGTTTGCGCGCTGGACTCTTTGAAAAATGGTCGCGGGCTGGCTGGTTAAACGGTCGTCGTGAATCACATGCAGACGGCAGAGCAGTGTTTTTTCTGAAAATATGAGAAAATTGCGAAAAAACGGTGAAAATATGACTTTTTGGTTTTATTGGCGCGCTTTTTGGATGACGTCATCATGGGGGACCGGGTTGGATGACGTCAGCAGGACGTCATGTGGTGACGTGGTGGTCAACGACAGGTCCACGGGGGCGATGAGGTGGCGACCACGTGGGCGAATGACGGGCGAGGTGGGCAGACGTGGTGGTGACGTGCATGGCAGCAGGGTGAGGACGTGGGCGGGACAGGTGTCGCAATATCGGAACCGGCCTTGTACGGTGAAAGAATTGTCAGACGTTGCTCCGATGCAATTTGGGAGTGACAAGTGTCCTCGCGTGACGCTCGCCTGACGCAAGCGTCTGACAGATATCGGAAGGTATCTATCAGACATGTAGGGTCCTCCGATATTCATCTGGGCCGTCGATCTGGAGGCGCGCGATCCAACGACTGTCGGGCAATCAACCTGCATGAGCCTTTAACGCCTGCTCTTGTTATCTTTCGGACGTCGGGATTGCCCGAAAACGCTGTGCGCCGTCGATATGAGATAGGTGCCATCTAACGGCTGTCGGGCGGGCAATCTGCACGATCTGTAACTGTGCCTGGGTGGGCAATAAACAATGATTTTCTCTTTGAAAACCTGGCGGCGGGACCCTCCATGCGCTAATTGCTCTTTGAAGGATTTTCAATGGTTTCACTTACTAAAATAATTCGGTCCGCCAACCTTAGGGAAACATGCAATTTGAGGGTTTTCTATAGGGCTTAGGCATAAATATTTATGAAGGCCGAGACTATAGGGAAAAGGGGTCCAATGTAATTTATACAATGTAAACAGGGCAAACTGGCTCCCGACCTTAGGATAAGGCGGGAGAAGGATTTTTTCATAGCTTTTTCAGCCCCTGGGTGGTTTTTAGAGGTTTTGAAAGGTTTTTCAAGGGTTTTTAAGGTCAAAATGGAAATTTTGGGTAGGGAAACTAGTTGAGATGGAGCAAAAGGTGGAACATGGGTTCTTGACCTTGACCAGGTGTCAATTCAAGTCCCAGGGAGAGAACATTATGGCTATAGTGCCAAGGAGGGGATATTTATACATTGTGGGGTTTATACACCATGGTGTTTATAATAATAGGGATAATGGGGTATAAGGAGCTAAGTAGTAGAGTTAGTTGTTAACATGGAGGGAACATATGAGTGAGGGCTAGTTCAACTAGGTTTTCTTTGAAAATGACTTGAAATCAGGAGTAGATCAAAATGAAAAGATTTTTGCACAAGAAATGTGGCTTTTAAAGCCATAAGAATGTAACTAAGATATAAACTTTTGTGCTCTGTACATCTTGGGAAAGGGAGTTAGTAATGATTGATATACAGATGAGAAACGAGGGAGTTAGTCATGCTCCAATGTGTTGCCTTTCTTGTAGATGTTTCATCACCTTTGGTCTTGAAGAGGCAGCACTTCTGCAACCCCATCTACCTACCCAACTAGTTCTCCTAACATTTTTTGTTCCTTCTTGGAGGGTGCACTTGGACTTGCAAACCCTTTGAATGCCCTTTTCTTTTCATTGGCTTTTTTGCTTTCCTTTCCTATCTAATGCAACCCTTATTTCTTCCAAGGTCCTAGATTTAGCAGTTGGGAACCTTAGTTTCTCTACCTAGCTACTGATCTGCCATGATTAAACAGTTTGGACAGATTTCATTCTCTATTCTACAACATAAATTTAAAACATGGCATGATCCAGATTAGGCTGTTGAATCATCCATAAACTTTTGTTAACATGCAGGCCCAGATATACCTCTTCTTTCTTTTTGCAAATATGGAACCCTTTGTGGCAGCAAAATGGAGCATATTTGGCACTTATATTTGCCAATCATGAAATATGAAACCTATTGGTATAGGTATCCAACATGATGATGAGACAAAGGTCAAGGTAGCTGCTCAGTTTCTAACAAAGGATGCTAAGATGTGGTGGCGAAGGAGGATGGACCAGATTGCCAGTGGCAGTGCTAGTGACATCACTTCGTGGGATGAGATGAAAGGAACTTTGCAGGCCCATTTTAGTCCTCAGGATGAAACATGGGAAGCAAGGATGAAGATTAAATTCATACAGCAGACAGGGAACCTTCAGACATATCAGCGGGACTTTGCAAATGTGGTCCTAGAACTTCCTGACATGGCAGAGAGGGACAAGGTGTTCAATTTCATTATTGGTTTGAAGCCTTGGGCACGCAATGAGGTGAAGAGACAAAGGATTAGAACACTTGAAGAGGCTTTTGCTGCTGTGGACAGGTTGGTGGAGCATTATGATGAGACTTCTGATGATAGGAAGAAGAAGTCTGATAAGCGGAAAGATAATAAGAAAGATGATGCTTTGAAATCGGATGATAGTTCGAAGATGAAGAAGGTCTTGAAGTGTTGGATATGTGCTGGACCACATACGGTGAAGAATTGTCCTTATAAACCAAAAGTGGCAGCTATAGCACAATCTAATGCGAAAGAGGAAGGTGCTTCTGTGGGGATGATGTAGATACTTGGTGCTGCTGCTGCTACAGAGGTGATCTCTCAGAAGGATCCTGAGAGGAATAAGTTGGAGTATGTTCGGATGAAGGTTTGAAGTGTTGATATACTCACTATGGTGGATATTGGGGCTTCTCACAACTTCATGGGAGAAGATACTGCGAGAAGGATTGGGGTGAAATATGTACCTATCAAGGCACATATGAAGACAGTGAATTCTCCTCCGAATGAAGTACTTGGTGTAGCTGAAATGGTGGACACAACACTTGGTGAATGGACCGGGAAGGTGGACTTCACTATAGTGCGGATTGATGACTATGAGGCTGTGTTGGGGATGGAATTTATGAAACAATATGATGCTATGATTGTTCCACATTTCAAGATGCCGTACATTTACGATGGAAGGGAAGATGTACCCATTGGTGTGCCTACCTTTGGTGTGACAAGGCCTGATTGTAAGTTGGAAGTGATGCAAATGGAGGATGAGAAGAGATTGGGTGACATGAGTAAGCGATTGTCCATAGTTGAGACAATGCTTACCGAGCAGTCATTGATCATCAAGACACTTTCAGATAGTATCTTGGACTTGTCAAGAACGCTAGAAATGGTTGAGGATGATGATGATGACGAGGAGTTATATGTGAGGCCGGATGTTCGAGGGGAGGACCGAGTCACTTATCTACAAAGGATGGAAATTTAGGATGCTGATAGATGGATTGAGATGATTAGTGAGGGTGAGCCTTCCGGCTCTAACCCCTCCACATCTATTTAGTTGGACTTGAAGATGGGGCTCATTGTTAGCTGCTCATGGTAGTGAGTCCTTTAAGCGGTTTGCGCAGGTATGATGGTGCAGGGATGGCTTGGCATCAAACATCATGACATGTTGCAGATGAGATGAGGGCTACTTCATGGACCTAAGCATGGTTTATTCTTGATGAGTTCAAGATGTGGCAGGAATCCGAGATAGACTGGTGGAGGCACATGGATGTTCACTCTCATGGCTTGAGCATGATGGTTCGATTAGCTACCCAACTAGTTCAGACATGGGGCCCGGAAGTGCACGGAGAGATGTTGACATTGGGCAGTCGATGAGGGCGGTTCACATGGACGAGGAGGAGGTTTTCACATGGTTCACATGGAGAGAGGTGTTCACATGGGACACTTGACAGATTGATGAGATGAGATGTTGGCACATAGTGGAGATGTGTTAGCACTTGTTGGAGGATCATGGCAGTTATGTGCATGGTGATGATGGCATGATGGAGTTTGACACATTGTTGCAGTGGACATGTAGCTTGAGTTGGAGGGACCAGCCTTCCATGGTGGAGAGCAGCATGGGGAGATTGTGAAAGGGTGGTCGATGATCATGGACATCTGATATATGACATACTGATGGGATGTACACATTGGTATGGACTATCTTGGTGACATTAGGTTGCTGAGGTGAGACATGGTGGAGATGGAGTCCTACATATGTTGCAGGGATGTTTGCCATATGTGGAGGAGTTGAGATCATGGATATTGATGCTTGGAGGATGGTATGTTGTTGAGGACGACAACGTCTTCAGGTGAAGGAGGATGTAAAGCCTCCGAAGCTGTGCGACGGGCGAGTCGAACCACACGACGGGCACGCGGGCGAGTTGGGCCGCACGACGGGCGCACAGGCGAGTTGGGCCGCACGATGGGCACTCAAGCGGGCAGAGGCACACGACGATGCGACGAAGGGTTGAGTCACTTGCGATGATACAATGGAACATTGCGACACTTGTGAAATATGCGGTGGAGATGGGGATGTTTATATGCACTCTTGGAGCATGGATTGAACGATGGGTAGGCCGACCTATCCATGGGCATTCGGGTGCATTGGAGGGGTGTGTAAACATGGTTATGGTGGTCGACTAGGCAAGCCACCATCCACCCACAATGCATATATATATTGTGGCATGTTGGGAGTTCAAACAACAATCCATTCGATCATCACTCATTCGAACAAGGAATTCGCATAGAGGTGCAGGCTTAGGAAGTGCGTAGAAGGGACAAGGTATGAGCGCATAGCTCATGTGCTTGAGTTGGAGATGCGCACGGTTGTCACTCGCACTTGGTGAAAGTCGAAGGTTTGGGCAAGGTGTGCCATGGGTGGATTAAAGTGCAGATTTGTGCCGCGGTTGACAAGGGTGTCTTGGTGGCTTGGGTGAGCACCCACCCATCGTGCAAGGCATGCACGAAGTTGTAATGATTGTAAATTGGCTAAGTATAGACTTGGCTTTTTCCAAGAATACTTGTAAAATCTTGTATTTGCTGAAAGACTGATTAATACATATATTGTTGGGTGGACTCATTGTTAAGGGAGTTGCCCCTCCCCTTTATATCGTGCAATTGTTGTTGTATTTTATAATTGATGTTGATAACGAATAAAGTATGGGTGTTCATTGATATAAAGGATAACTAATTATACTTGGTTGAGAAGCACAAACTAAGTAGGAGAAGTGAATTAGGCGTAGTCCATGTGCATGAGTATTGTTAAGAAGAAAGTGTTCGGTGGTGCCGTACCTCGCCGACACAGTTGAAAGACTACCGTAGGCTTGGGGGCGTGACACTTAGGGTAGCGTAGGTTCATAATGTCAATAAACTAACAAGTGTCTTTGTTTGTCAACGTGAAAAGGGACGCTTTAGCTGGAAGAAATTAGATTGTAATATAACAAACAAGTGTGGCATGAAACTGGTAGTGCATGCCGGTAGTTTGTTTTGTTGGAAATACAAAGGAGAGAAAACATAAATTCACGCAAATTTATAAAATTGAAATTATGATAATATATTTTTTCTAATTATATTGTGTAGATAGGTTTGTCTATTTTCAAACAAGGTTTTATGAATTTATAGATAGATGATAACGATTTAAGCTCTAGAAAATATTTTAGGGTATTCTTAGTAGTATACACAAATCAAAAGTTGAGAGTTAATTTCAAAGTAGTTGTCATTTTTGCCTTTTTAATTAAATAAGTTAATTAAAAGAAATAAACTATAAACAAGTGTGATATGAAATGAGAGATAGTTTATTCGGCATGTGATAATGATAAACTATCATATTGGCCCATAATATTGTAACAAAACCTATTAAAAAATAAAAATATCTATATTATAATGAAAATTAACCTTCATAATTAAAAATTTTATTACATGTTATACAATTTTTTTAAATATATATGTATTTAATTTTTATATATTTATATTTTATATAAATATAATTAATATTAATATAATATTAATAGTTAATATATGATATTTCAATTTTATTTGTAATTAATACTTTTAATTACTTTTTATACATTCATGTCTATCAATTTTTTACTAATTATTTAATTTATATAAATATGTTATCCTAAATAACACATATTTTATTAGAATTATAAAATTCAGTTAAAATTTAAATATTGAAAACCTCTTAAGATAAAATTAAACTTAATAATAAATATGTGAATAAAAATGTTTACAACTCCATAATTACTTGTCAGATATCCAAAAATATATTTTTTTTTATATGGTTCGACAAACATATATATATACTTTTGTATATGGTTCCATATACATATTTACCGTATTCATTATGAACTCCAACATATTAATTAGTATTTTAATGACCTGTGAAGAATCTAGACTTATAACTTTAATTCCACACAGAGTTTGGATAATGCCGTGGTGTTTTCTACTTGCTGTTATTTATGACTTGACTCCATTGGCAGTTGGCACAAACCCATCCATTTGATTAATGTAACCTACAGGTGTGTCAAGATTGATGGTACTGTAATCTTGTAGTCTTTATTCATTTTTCTTTGATGACTGGATATCATTGATTGTGCAAAGAACTATCTGTACCCACCCCGTACATGGTGTGGGCAGGCTACAGCTGCCACCTCAAGATCCTCTATCCATCAATGGCCATGAGACCCAGAGGATGATCCAACGGTTGTGGTTGAGTCCCATCGACTTACTCTACCCTTGGCAGCAAAATGCAGTCCCATTTTCTCATGGAAGAGCTTGAGATCTGCTCTGCCTCCTGCCTCGGCCGCAGATTTCGGCAGCCTCTCCTCTAGGGTTTGGTTGCTGAGAGAAAGACGCGCAAGGCTTCAGAACCTAATCCCACTGCCAGATTTTAGCTCCTAGGTAATAGCATGGCTGACTTCTTTCCTGTACAACCTACCTTCATCATTTTTGAGGTTATTTGCTTAATAGATAGTTCTTTTTTTTTACAGGTTAGGGTAATTCTATATATATATATATATTATATATATATATATATATATATATATATAACCATACTTGCTACGTTTGCTTGCACGTATACCTTCTACCAAATATTCCAGCTCGCGGATGACACAGGGTGGAGTGGTGCCGCTCTCAAGCTGAAGTGCCTCCTGGGGTTTCCATCTGTATGAGGAATTTCCCACATTGTTATTGGTCATGTATGTTAGAAGCTAGACTAGGGTCTACAGACCCTTGCGCAAGAGTTTTGTTCCTACAGCTCGCGTGAGTTAACTGTTTGACGACCCAGTTTTGGGTCTCTATGTGGACAATCCCGTGGAGGACTTCTGTTATACCTAAGCTTAATGATTTAGAGGCTTTTTCATTCCTCATTTGATTTTGTTGAGCCGCTCTCGCTGTACTTGTAATTTATTGGCTGGTTTTGTAACAGATTCTCTCTTATGTTAACTTATGGATGTGGAGTGACTCCTCCATTTATTTCATGTCACTAACTTTTTTTGTGTAAAGTAATAAGTTATGTTTGTCTAATTTACTCGTCCTCAGCTTCGGGACTGTGCATGGCAGTTTTTGATTGAAGCTAGGATATGTAATGTTGCTTTTATTATTATTGGTTTCTCGCTTAGATTTTGTTTATCTAGCTGTTCAATGTTGTCATAGCTTAGTGGAAATTGTGGGCTCTACTCTTAGTGGTGTTATTTGGTGAATTCTCAATTTATGCTATCAACTGGAGAAATCTACTGCATTGTTTAGTAGTGTTATTTATTCCATTCTCAGTTTATGTTATAGCCTGGTAGAATTACTTGCCATATAGCTGCTTGAGGATTTGGTTCTGAATAAGAGTTTCGAGGTTTTTCAATTCTTTGCTACGAGTTGAATGAAGTTCTGCTCCTCTTATAAGCTATAACCTACCCATTTAGGTTAACTCCCTTTACGTTTGTTTGGCCGAGACCCAAGACATCTATCCCAAGATCCTAGCAACACCCTTATTTAAGCATTTTCATGTATGGGTAAATGAAAAAAAATATTTACGGAAATTGGGACCTCACCAGTTCCTAACATTAAGGAGTTTCTGTTCCGAATGGTGGATTTTCGCTAAAAGTCTGAGTTATTATTTTTTTTAAATAACGAATGATCTTATTTCGATTTTTGTTTTAGGGCATTGGGTTTTACAACATTCCATGATTCTTAGACATATGTTAATTCATGTACCAAGTCTTGCATTATCCAGTTTTATATTTATATATATCAGAGGAGCTTTGACATTTCGTTTCCATTAGATCTTTCGCTATATAGTCCATCTATATTTGCGAATAGTCTGACTACGGTATATGCTATTACTTATTAGTGAAATCACATATGAATTTCTTGACTACATACAAGGTTTCTAGCATTTCTGCTCCTATTTTCTTTTAAGGAAAAAAAGATAGAAAGATGTAGAGAATATGTTTCATTTGTTTCTTTTTTTTCGCTTTTCTTCGGTTAAACATGGGACGTAGTAAAACTAGCAAGTTCTTGGGTTTACTTACAACAACTAATAGTTTATTACAACGCATTTATTCCATCTAATTTACCACATTCACTTATAGAATTTGCTTACAAGTGTTCTTCCACTTAATTGTACTGTTGTAACTTACAAGTTCCCCAGAAGTTGGGCCTTTTCTATTTCTCCCGCTTCCAATCTGCCACCCAACCTTCAGATTCATCTTTCGGGACCAAAATCTCCCCCCTAGCTCTCTTGCTAGACTAGTGTCCTTAGAAAGTCGCTTGCACCTCGTGCTTGGCTATCTGGTCATCACCAGACTTAGCCTTTTTTTTTCTTTCTCTCTCTCTCTGTGTCCTTACAGCACATACCCCCTAGCTCTCTTTTCCTCTGGAAACCCTTCCAGTTAGGGAAAATAGTTAGGGTCTGGAAACACAACAACTGGCTTGCCTCCAACTTCCTCCTTGAGAAATTACCAACTCTTAAAGAAACATTTATTATTATTATTTTTTTAAAAGAAAATATTATTAAATCCAAAAAGATAATAATATCAACTCAGTTTATCATTTACTACAGTAATGTCAAATATTTACATTTATCCCGGAGCATTACATTATCATAACTATTTTGAATGCTATAACATATATGCTACCCATTATTAAATGCAATGAATTCTTATTTTATTCATTAGAAGCTTCACGAGAGAATCTTGAACATTTAAATTAAAAAATACCTTTTTGAACGCTATAACATATATCCTACCCATTATTAAATCCAAGGAATTATTGTTTTATTCGTGAGAAGCTTCACAAGAGAATCGTGAACATTTAAATTAAAAATAAAATGGAGCATTGTATGAAAATAATTTATATAGTTAAATATTATAAATGATAATAATGAGAATTGTATTTATCTTACTATTAAATTGGGTAATTAGTTGCATGGATGGGTATGGTATCAAATTGATGTGGTAAATTCTTTTAAGTTAGAATAATTTGTTAAAATGATAGTTTTATGGGAGTTATTTTAGTGTAATTTTTTTTTGTTTATTTAGGTGCTTAAATTTGGTGAAAACATTTGAGGTTAAATCTTGATTTGTGTTATTCAAACTAGTTTTTTGAGTGTATATATGGATTCAACACCTTCGAAAACCCCTAGGGCACTTCAATTTCATAGGATTACCCATCAAGATTGTAATTTCAATAAATTCTGGCTAGATTTTAGAGAAATTAGACCGAAAAACTTCAAAAAAATCACACTAAAAACAACTCTGTTTTTATAAAGAGTTGTTATTCATTAATTATTTAATAATATATTTTTTTAAGTTCAAATTACAAATTTGCTAAAAAATAGTTTTTATTGAAGGTTATTATTCATTAACTATTTAATAACAATTCTTAGAGAATTCTAACTTATAAATCATTATTTTTTTAATATAACAATTCAGTTTCCAAATACTTACTAGAGTTTTTTCCTTTGGTCATTCAAAATTTCCACAACCAAAATCTCCATGAAATTCCTTCCGCACCTCATGATTACACTCTTTTTGTCTGCATTAGTTTTTTCTTTTCTTAAATTAATGTTTGGATTTCCCAATGATGGTAAGTCAATCTATGTTTTGCAATGAATTTTTCTTTTCCTGAATTAATATTTTCAAAGTTGATTGTAGTCTATCTATATTCTACAATAAGTTTATATGTCGCAATTATTGTTTGTTAAGTTGTGTGAATCATGAGATGTTTGTATATTTAATTTTCGGTTATAAAAATCACTAGACTGTATCTAAGTCATCAAAATTACTAGGCCTCCCATACCAACTTTCAACATGGCTAGATTTTTTCCCACTGAGACCAATCCTTAACATTACTATATTTTTACCAATTGAGTACGGAAACTACAACCTTTATATAAAAAATTACCTTAAAAATATACCTTATCACCATCTATTATACAAGTAAACAAATTGACAATATCACATTAATATAATAATAATAAAATATTATAAAAATTATTTATTTTATCAATTATTCTAAATAGGCATGTACATTATTTCATTGCACCCCTCATTAACCACCATCAACGAAAATATATCTTTACATCTATGTACTTATCCATTCACAGTTAGTAATACATTTTATTTTTACATCTGCTTCACTACAATAATTCATTATATTATATTTATATGATACATATTGTAAAAGTTAAATTGTTAATAAACACTTATAATATATTAAAATTTTCAAAATTTATGTCTAGCCACTTGTAAGGTTAGAGTTTGATTAGTGAAAATGAGAAAAGTATTCCCATACCGTGCAAAATCAAGATGGTAATATCTTGAATCAAGGTCAAAATCTCTTAAGCTCTTTTGAACCAAGATCAAAAACTCTCCTTTAACCTTTTCTCAAAATTAGAAAAGCAGTTCCTTACCCAGCGCGACTAAAGCTCTTAACCTTACCCACAAAACCATCTTGACGTAGTGAGATGCTTAGGGTAGCGTAGGTTCATAATGTCAATAAACTAACAAGTGCCTTTGTTTTTCAACGTGAAATGACATGCTTTAGCTAGAAGAAATTAGATTGTAATATGACAAACAAGTGTTGGATGAAGCTAGTAGTACTTGCCAGTAGTTTGTTCTGTTGGAAATACAAAGGAGACAAAACATAAATTCACACGCAAATCACACATGTTGCGGCTCTTCTATTGATCACACAAAACTTGATAATAACAATGAATCTAGTGAAGGGTATTTAACCATTTCCATCTAGGAGATTTCCTAAAATAATTTGACATGCAATCACACATATTAAGTTCGACTATGAATTAACTCGACTTGACTCAATGCTCAGTTAACTGACTCTCTAACTGTAGCCAACTCCTTATGTAGGATTAATTAGCTTATTTTAACACCCCCCTTAACTATGATCGCTAAAATAAGACTAACTCATAAAAACTCAAACACGCCTTATGGTCTATGTCTCAGCTATGCTTACAACCCCCAAGGTTCTTCTATGAAACTCAAACACATATTTTTCTAATGACATAGTAAATATATCAACCAATTGATCAGTATATTTACAAGGCTTCAAGTGAACTTCTCTATTTCTCACAAGTTCTCTAATAAAGTGATACCTAGTATCAATATGATTTGTCTTTTGATGAAACACAGTATTCTTAGATAGTGTAATCATTGAGGTGTTTTCACAGTATATTGTTGTTGATCCTTGTTGTTTATACTTGAGTCCATCAAATACTCTTCTTAACTAGACTGCTTGACATGCTGTTGATGTTGCTGCTAAATATTTTTCTTCTGCTGATGAAAGTGTCACAATGGACTGCTTCTTAGATGCCCATGAAATCACACCTGAACCAAGATGGAACACAAAATTAGAAGTGCTCTTCTTATCATCCAAAATTCATGCAAAATCAATATCTGTGTATCCAATCAAATCCTTATTTTTTGTTTTCGCATACATTATGCCACAATCTCTAGTTCCTGCTATGTATCTCAGAATTCTTTTTCCTACACTCTGATGTTTTTCTTTTGAAGTCTCCATAAATCAAGAAATCAAACTCACTCCTTGCATGATATCTGGTCTTGTTGTTGTGAGATACATGAGGCTACCAACCAATCTTTTGAATAAGAGTTGGATTAACATTTTATCCTTCATCACTCTTGCTTAACTTTGTACTTGTTGTAACTAGTGTAGTGACAAGTTTGCAATTTTCCATCCTGAATATTTTCAACAAATCTTTGACACATTTATTTTTACAAATAAAGATTCATATTTTAGATTGCTCAACTTCTATGCCAAGAAAATATTTCATGAAACCAAGATCTGTCATCTCAAATTCTTTCATCATGGTTGCTTTAAATTCATCTAAGTCAAAATGACTTGTTAAAATCATGTCATCAACATATAAGCAAACAATCAAAATCTATCCATGCTCATTAACCTTTGTGAACAAGGTAAGCTCAATGTTGCTTCTGCAAAATCCATTTTTAATCATGTAGTTGTCTATTCTTTTATACCAAGCTCTAGGTGCTTGCTTCAATCCATAGAGAATTTTCTTCA
The DNA here is from genome assembly GCA_000404065.3 of Pinus taeda. Taxonomy (NCBI): domain Eukaryota; kingdom Viridiplantae; phylum Streptophyta; class Pinopsida; order Pinales; family Pinaceae; genus Pinus; species Pinus taeda. The sequence goes on from APFE031349795.1 coordinate 13,041, forward strand.
ACCTGTAAACTTTATCTATGTTACCTTCAACTTCATAACGTGGAGCTTTTGCACATAAATTTCTTCTTCTAGAATTCCATTCAAGAAGGCCCATTTCACATCCATCTGATATACTTTCCACTTGCTTTGAGCTGTTGTGGCTAGAACTAGTCTTACAATATCCAATTTGGCTACCAGAGCAAATGTTTCTCCAAAGTCTATTCCCGGTTACTCTGAGAATTCTTTTGCTACAAGTCATTCTTTAAATCTATCAATTCCACCTTTCTCATTCAACTTTTTCTTGTACACCCACTTCACACCAATGACATTTTTGTCCTTTGGTAAATCAGTCAAATCCCATGTATCATTCTTTTCAATAGCTTCAATTTCTTCATCTATGGTCTGCATCCAATTTTCATCTTTGATTGCTTCTTCAAATGAAGAAGGTTGGAATGGAAATAATGAAAAAATTGAACTAACATCCAAATCATCATAAATATCTTTTAGACTTCTCATGTTTCTCTTACCATTGCTTGATTCATCACATGATTGAATTTTGGGAGAATTTCGATCTGTTGATCTTATTCAAGATCCATGTTGCTCTGAAAATATTGGAGTTCGTGTTGGTTTGTCACTATTTGGTGCCTTCGACTGCGATTCTTGCTGCTCCTTTTCTACTATATTATCTTCTTCCAGTAGTGGCACTTGTGCATCAACTCTTTTGTCTATAATACCATTCCATGACGCTTGTTCTTTGAACATAACATCTCTGCTAACTATGGTCTTCTTGGTGATAGGGTTATATAGTTTGTAAGCTTTTGATCGCTCACTATAACCAATAAATATGCATTTTTCACTTTTATCATCAAATTTTCCTCTTTTCTCTTTAGGCACATGTGCATAAGCTACACATCCAAATACTCTAAGATGAGATACACTGCAAGACATACCTGACGATGCTTGATCTGGTACTCTGTTCATCATAGCTTTTGTAGGAGATCTATTGATCACATAAATAACGCATGCAACTGCTTCTGCCCAAAACTCATTAGATAAGTTTCTGCCTTTCAACATGCTTTTTACCATGTTCATAATTGTCATGTTATTTCTCTTTACTGCATCATTATTCTGTAGTGTGTACCTACTTGTAAATAGTCTTCTGATTCTGTGTTGTTTTCAGTAATCATGGAATACCTTTGAGTCATATTATCCACCATGATCTAACCTCAATACCTTCATCTGTCGATCACTTTGGTTCTCTACTAAGGCTTTGAATTCCTTGAAATTTGTAAAAGTTTTAGACTTCTGCTTCAAGAAGTAAACCCAAGTCTTTCTACTATAGTCATCAATGAAAGTGAAGAAGTAACAACTTCCACCAATCGACTGTGTCCTCATAGGTCCACACAAGTCTTTATGCACTAGCTCAAGAGGTTTCTTTGCTCTGTCTGCAACACCCTTTGGAAAACTTTCATGGTGTTGCTTTCCCAAGATGCAACACTCACAAGTGCTAGCAAGTTCTTTGATGGGAGGTAATCATGTGACCATTTGTTTCTGCCACAACAATCTTAAACCAGAAAAGTGCAAGTGTCCAAATCAAAAGTGCCATAGCTAATAATCATTAGAACATGCAACTATAAAGGAATTGACCGGATCACTATAATTCATAACTAGGGGAAAGAGTTTGTTCCTCGTCATCTCCACCTTTTCTATCAGCTGCTTGCTTGGGGACTTGTCATATATAACACATTCTTGACCTTGAAAGATAACTATGTATCCTTTTTGTGTCAATAGACTAACACTTATTAAATTATGTTTGAGACTAGGAACATAATATCCGTAATAGATTGTCTTCGGCTCCCTCTGCTTGGTCAGAATGTTGACCGCATCTTTTCCATCTACATCGACAGTCTTGTCCGTCCCCAAATTTACCTCTGTTTTCATAGATTGATCCAAATTTGCAACATAATTCTTGGTGCCTGTCATGTGGTTACTGCAACCACTATCTAATAGCCATACACTATTAGAAGGTTCACGCATGGTATGGCAAGCTAGGAATATGGAATTAGTACTATCTATACTGACATTATCTCTTTGGTTCCCTTGATCAATTATCTTCTTCCTACAATCACGAGCATAGTGACCAAATTTATTGCAATAATAACACCTCAACTTTGATAATTTGTCAAATCTTTGATTATTGATGGAGTTTGTGTAGTTTCTTCCACTTTCATGTTCATGTTCTTCTCATCCATCTCTTTGACGACCATATCTTCCACCTCGTCCTTAGCCTCTTGATCTAATTCTACCTTGACCTCTGTCTCTTGAAATAAAACCTAACTTTTGAAAGTGGTCTCTAAAGTGGAATCCTTATTTCTATATATCCTTGCCTCATTTGATAGAAGTGATCGTGTCAACTCATCAACTGCCAACAATGCCATATCCTTGGCTTCTTCTATGGCTGCAACCACAACATCAAATTTGGTAGAAAAATATCTAAGGACCTTCTCAACCATTTTTTGACCTTTAATTTCTTCACCATAAATATTTAACTAATTTATGATAGGTATGACCCGATTCATGAAAGAATCGATGTCCTTTGTCTCCTTCATCTGCAGACTTTCAAAATCTCTCGTAGTATTCTATACCTTAACAATATTGACTTTGGCCATACCTTTAAAATTTGTTGCCAAAGTATCCCATGCTTCCTTTGTTGAAGACATGATCATAATCTTCTAGAGCACTACTGGTTCCACTCTTTGGTGGATAAGTTGCAACGCTTGTGCATTCTTCTTCTTGTCATTCTTCCATTGCTTCCTCTCTGCATTATTAAGAGCTCATTTTGCTGCGTCATCCTTAGATTTTGAAAACCCAAGCTGGATATAATCCTAAACATCATGAGCCTGCAATGTGGTTAACATCTTAATGGCCCATACTTCATAATCTTTCCATGTAAATGGTAAGAATTGAAACTGGAAATTAGAAAAAGTCATATTTTTTAAAGAAACAAAAAAATTAAATTTCTACATTTTTAGAAGATTTCAAAAAGTCTTTTTTAAAAAAACTTTATAAATGAACCCTTTGTTTTAAAAGCACTCCCCATACATATATATATATATATAAATAAAAAAAATTATATAAAAAAAAAAAAAAACTTTTATAATAAACTGTTTTAAAATAAGCCTTTAAAAAATCCTTTCAAAAGAAGTATTATAAACTACCCCATATAACTTTCATGAATTACTTATGAAGTCCCACGTGTCTTTTATTAACATTTCAAACCCACGTTTGAATTAACGCGTCCGGCGTTTAAAATCAACTCAAATCAAACATGCTAACCCACGACTAATAAAGCGTGAAATACAAGCAATCATATTGTACAAGGTTTTGATGAGAGACAAAAGATTATTAAGCCTGTTAAAATTGATAGATAACATTTAAGAGGGTAAAGTTTTCAATAACAATAAATAGAAAGATGAACGGTTATTTTAAATTATTCCATAGATGCAAGATTTTCTTGGATTTAAATTTATATAAAAATAAAATAAGAAAAGAAATAATAAATTTTCATATCAAAATAAAATAACTCTTATTAAATAGTATTGTACAATACAAAATAAATGATATGATAGCTTGTGTATTTAGTTTTAAAAAGGACAATTCTTGTTGTGTAATATTGTGGAAGTATTTTTTTCAAAGAAATAAATAATGTATAAGGAAGAAATATAAGATAATCATATTGGGAAGGAATTTAGGAAATTTTTAGGAAGGATGATGAGGATTAGCAAAATGAATTTTCTATTTCATTTCATTTTTAAGATTTTGGTTAATTGATTTATCTATATTGTAATGATAATAGAATTTATCATTACAATATTTAGTAGTCAATTTTTAAGCTAGTTTGTCTGTATTTTATAAGTTGCAGTGTATTTATTTGATTTATGATCTATATTATCATCATAAGAAGAATTGCTAGGTTATCACATGCATTCAGTGTTAGAAAGGACAATTATTGCTATCTAATATTGTGGAAGTTTTTTTTTTCGAAGAAATAAATAATGTGCAAGGAAGAAATATAAGATAATCATATTGGGAAGGAATTTAGAAATTTTTTATGAAGGATGATAAGGATTAGCAAAAAGAATTTTCTATTTCATTTCATTTTTAAGATTTTGGTTAATTGATTTATCTATATTGTAATGATAATAGAATTGATAATTACAATATTTAGTTGTCAATTTTTAAGGTAGTTTGTCTATATTTTATAAGTTGCAGTGTATTTATTTGATTTATGATATATATTATCATCATAATATCAAATTTAATTATCATGACAACCATAATCGATGTTATTTTATTTTGTTCCTATTAAAATTTCGTAGTATCTATTTAAGTGATTTGATACAATATCTCCACTAATCAATTAGTCAATTAATTCACACATTAAACATTTATTACATGTGTATATTAAGTCAATTCCAACATTCTAAACAATATTGTGAGCAATTACCTTGGTTACAACCACTGGAAATCACTAGAGTGTGCACAAAATTCAAAAATTTCCACTTATAGGTAGTAACATAGGCCTCTCCTTCGAGAACCAAGTTACTAACATATGTTTTGCAGTACGAACTTGCATTACCCTCTGCTATAACACATGTTTTTCTTATAGAACCTGTGTTACCCTATATAATCCTCCCTTCATGCCAAAAACCTGATTTCTAGGTATCTCCAAGGCCTATGAAGCCTCCTCCAACATCTCCATACCCTGTAAAATCTTGTCCAACTCCTGTGCATTAGAAAGAAAATCATCATAACTACATTAGCATGCCAAACAAATCTGCATCAAATCAGGAACACGAAATCCTAGTTAGTCAACCACCTTCACATGAATAAACATATTTGCATGAATCAACACATCTGAATCAAATTAATGATAACTCATGTCTAGTATATTTGCATACAATTCACAAATCGTGAGAGCTACCATCATTAGGTTGACATCAATGATAGGAGAAACAATGCCAGCTCCCTATTGACATCAATTCCAACAGTATAGTCACAACATTGAGAGTATTAGGTAGATTCATTTATAGGTGCAAGAGACATTGCAAAACTTACAATAAATATATAAGTAGATGAGAGTTGATAGAGGGAGAGAGAGAAATCAAAGAATGTTTGTGCACTATAGTATCCTAAGGGCCATAGGTCTTACTCCATTGTGGTTGCATCCATTTCCATTCAAAGAAAGAGAGATCAGAGTAGCCTCGCCTTCCAACTGGGTTTTCCCTTGTAAGTGTTTCCTTGAAGACTGATCATGTATTATATTATTATGGTTGTGAGTGATTTTATTTATTTATTTTTCCACATTTTTGATATTGCAAGAATGAAAACAATAACTTAATGAATTCAGAACTTTAAGGGAAAAACCCTCATTATATAGATTTCATATTTTAAGTATAATTTTATTAGATCTATTGTGACGAATTGTTTAGTGGAATATCCATTATTGTTTCGAGATAAGAATTTTTAACCATTTTCCCCAGGACCTGCTTTCAATATTATCAAAACATCACTATTTGAATTATACCAAAAAATAAACTATAGTGAAAATGCCAAGATGACCCATTTGAAGCACCAAAACCATTGGTTTGTATGCTTTGATACCAAATATTATGATCAAAAGACATAAAAGGTATAAGCGCACAACATGTACACCAAAGTGAATAAGGAGCATAACACCAATATAAATAACAATAGGACAAAGTCACTGAAATACACAAATACAATCATATATCCAAATTAGAGGTCCTAAATAATAACTACAAGGCCGCTCTATATACCTATCCATGCATTGCAATGTGGTCATTTCATTATTAGGCTGACCCTATTACATATACATTTAAATATTAAATGTACATTTAAGCCCACATATGACCCTTTGAGGTCATATTATATACCTTAAACCCTATTTATGTCATCCTTTCAGTTATATAATTGGCTTCTTCAAGAACACATGTAGATCATGAGATGTTTTTGGTTGACTCAGATGCATCTTTTCATATGACTCATCATAGAAAGTTTTTTTTCACATATGAAAGGTACAATGGTAGTGATGTCTTCCGAGCGGATGATTCAAAAAAAAGAATCATAATATGAGGAAAATTAAAGTTGAAACTCATTGATTCAGGGACTAGAACACTCCATAGTAGTTTGCACATCATAGGATTAGCTAGAAATATTATTATAATAAGCAAGATGAGTGATGTAGTTGAAAACATTGTGTCTGGAAAGGATACTTACAGGATGGAATGGGATTTTGGATTAGAACTATATATAAGATTCTTAGAAGAGTTATTAATGATGGTTGCAATAGTTCCATTTCTCGTGGTAGTGGAGTAGAAGAAGGAAAAATATTGTCTTTGGAGTAAAAATTATGCTATGACAATGAAGACTAGGACATATTGAGGAGAAGGACCTCTGAGTACTACATGATAATTTTATGGTGGAGGGTATCTTTAATTTCTCTTTTGATTTTATTTTTATGAAAATTTCTTAAATGGGAAATATAATCATCTAATATTCTCCTCTCATGCTATGAGGGTAGAGGAAGTGTTATAGCTAGCACACAATGATGTGTTTGGATTTATGTGAGTTCCATCACCATTTAAATCTATGTCAAATGACCTGTTTTTCAATGGATTCTTAGGGAATACATGGATTTATTTTCTCAAGAATAAACTTAAATCCTTTAAAAAATTTAAAAAGTTTAAGTCTCTTGTGGAAAATCAGGAAGACAAAAAAATAAGGTGCTTAGGAAAAATAATGGTGGACAATAATCGAGAATCAACTCAAACAATTATGTAACAAGTGTGGTATATAAAGGGAAAATATGACCACATAGACACCCCAAAAAAATGTAGCTACAAACATGATGAACAAGACCTTTATGGAAAAAGAAATCGACAATTTTAATGTTATTAGGTTAGGACAGGAATTATGAGTAGATATAGTGTATATTGTGTGCTGGTAAATATATCACTCAATTAAATGTTGCATGACAAGATTCCACATGAAGCATTAATTAGTAAAATATCATATATTAAACATAACAAGATATTTATCTCTTATGCATATGTAGATGTTCCAAGGAGAATAGAAGTAAGATAGATAAGAAAGTTAAAAAGTGTATATTTGCTCGATATCAAGATTGTTTGAAATATTACTATCTTTAGAACCCAAAAACTAAGAAGGTTTCATATAGTTGAGGTGATTTTTATAGAAATCAAAGATGCTGTCAAACAAGAAGCCCAATGAATGGAGAAAGAAGTAGAGAAGATAAAGTTTTAATTGAATGATGATGAATGAAAATATATATAGTAATTAGAACTACAAACTCTGGTATCAAGGAGGTTTCTTCAGATAAGAAGTGAATGAGAAAGGTATTATCCACTTGATTTCCATTATAATTTTTCAACGATTATTTACAAACGATTACCCTATAATTGTTACGGAGGAAGTTGATGAAAAGGATGGAAAACATTAGAGAAAGGTGATTGTTAAAGAAATGGTAGGTTTGGAGAAACTGAGACTCGGGATCTAATGGAGTCTAGCTATAATAAATCCAATTATAATAAAATGGGTGTTTAAGATGAAATAGAATGCAAAAAGGAAAATAGAGAGAAAATCTTGACTACTAACAAGAAATTATTCCCTAGTAAAGAGAATTGACTATGGTGGAATTTGATTTTTTGTCACATACTTCAAACAATGTTTTGATTAAGTGGATTTTTTAAGTATAAAATTCTATTAAAGTTTATAACCTCTCTATTTGTAAGAAATAAATCATGGACTACAAAGTAGGGATTTGTAATTTTTTTTTATAAATATTTCCATTACGCAAATTCCAAATGCATTATAATTAGATACCTTGTAAGGAAATGGATTAATAAAATACAAAGGATGATCTATACTAGTGGTTCATTCACAACTCCAAATTATATCACATGTATATGATTAACTAAAATATTATTAACACATTTCCTTACAATCCACAATATAATGTGGCACCTAAGGGAAAGAATAGACCCTTGAAAAATATTGATAGTTTCATGTTGATTCAAGGTCCCTTCCTTCCAAATGGTTGGTTGAAGCACTCAATAGTGATTTTTACATATAAAACATATATCCTCAATTTTTTTAATAAGAAAAACAACTTTCAAAACATGCAATGGCATACAACAAAACATTACACATATCCACATGTTTGGATCTCGCGCATGGTCTCAAAGAAAAGAGGGCATATTTGTTTGATATCCAAATGGTTTAAATGGATATGGTATGCTAGATAATTCAATGGAAAATTTCTCATTTTGACGAGTGTCTACTTTTATGAAAGTCCCATGCATTCATATATGAAACAAAATGAATAAACTTTTGTGTTTCACCCTATAAAAGATCCAAGAGATTATGCATCCTATCACTTAATCAGATTTTAGATATGAGATCTAAAGATGATTTGGAAGATCATGACCATACAAGTGAAGATCATAATTTCCAACCAATTCCAATGCAAAAGTGGAACCTCATGAGCGATCTCTTGGATGATCCTATCACTATATCTGAATTTTTGGATCTCATCAGCTACCGGAATTGACCAAGATCTTTTACTTTTTTGATGTGTTATCACAAAATCCGACCCTGATAGGCTACTAATCAAGTAGACTCTGAGTAACTCTTTCAAACCAACCTTTCGGTTGATGCTTAGGCTCCTCAACCTGAGAGGGCTCTCTCAATAGGTTTAAGATTTTTGATTAATGCTTAGATGGCTAACTCTAGGAATAAAAATGGACAAAAATGTATAGCTGGTTGAATCAAATATTAGCAAACATCTATTGGGCTATGGAGTCAATATAGTCTTCAAAAAAAGATCATGATCAACAAAACATGGAAGTCAAGGCACTTGGAGTTTAGGTTTATAAGTAAAACAGTAACACAATGAATCAACACAGTGTACAAGCATGTGAAGGAAGTTAGAGCATTTTTCAATGAATTCTAGGTATCAAAAGCTCATACCACTGCAAATAAGTATTTGAAAAATGCCATAAACACATCAAACACATAAACCTCTTATGAATCTTGAGTAGTAAAATTGATCTCTGTATTAAGTTTGAAAAACCACAATTTCTTACAATAACACAACTTTCTTTTGCTAATAAAATTACCAGCCCTAGTGTAATTCGATTTCATGCTTCATATAGAGTTTTCAAAACCTTGGATTTTATTATCCATCCTTAGGAGAATTATAATTTCTAAAATTGACACCTATCTACTCATAAAACAAACTTCTTAATTACAAACTGACAGCTAACTGTCTTTTAGGAGTCCTAATATAAATAGGAGTGAAACTTCTAAAACATGTTTCAACAACCTTATCTATGACTTAAATACATTCTTTGACAGCTGCTAATCCACGTCTTCGACCTTTATGATGTCTCCTGCATTGTTACAAACCCTGCTAATTCATGACCTAACTGTCCTAAAAACAAGGAGATAGTGTTCCTCCTTTTTAGCCCTTAATCCTTTATGCTTATCGTCAAGGCGTTTTGCTGGCATTGATGATTGTTTCATATATGTGACATGTGTTAGCAATCCATTGAAACTTCCTTTTTCCACCTATGCAAAAATATAACCTTGAACAAATGGAGAAGAAGATGAAACATGATTGTGCTACGAAACTAACATGTTTTCGTAGTGCATCTTTTATATCACTGTAAAATACTTCATTGAACCATTCTTTCTACATATTTGCAATTTGAAACTTCATCTATGATCTTCATATGTCTACCAGCAACATCAAAAAATGAAACTTATCAGATCATACCTCCAAAATACATATATAAAGCGCTAAAACTTCACCTTTAGTAGTTTCGTAGAGCGCTACGAAATTGCTGTGTATGCTCTTTTTTCAACACAGTTTTCAAAAATTGAAGTTTGGGGATTTTCAAATTTTCATAAGGTATGATATGATCACCAGAAAGTAAAACAACTTAACTTTATAAGATGTTCCTCTTCAAAAAATGATCTCTTTTTAATATCGAAACTAATTTAAGATATATCTTTTACTGCCCTTTTTCATCACCCTGTTTCATTATTGTTGTAGCCTCTCTTCAGATTTTGTTCACTATATTTCTAGGTCTTTAATATATCTCTTCAATGTCCTATTAGTATCTCTCAACTGAACATTCATCATCCTTACAAATCTGGCTTCTTTAATTGCAAGTACAGTGCAAGTAAAGTACTGAGCTTCACTGCTGACTGTTTCTGGTTTGGAAACTTTTTCAACTTCCCAGAGAGCCTTTATCTTCTTGAAATCTGTATTCTTAGTAGCATGCCTTCTTGCTCTCTTCCTTAGTCTATCAATTTCATTATTATCTTCTCTTAACCTTTCTCCCTCCTCAAGAAACAACCTTTCCACCTTCAGCCACTTCATCAACCAACAAAAATAGCTCTGTTTTTTTCAAAAAGAAAGCTGCACGCTTGACCTCCTATCTCTTGATCCCTGATAGTTGTTAAAAAAATGGAGGAGGTTTTTGTATATAAGAATGTTTATAAGAAAAATGTCTCTCAATTTTTTGAAAATGAGATTTAGTTGTTGGCAATCTGCATTATAAAATCATGTAGGAAAAATTCTGAATTCTGAAAATAGGTCTCAAAGGAAACTTAAAATCTCCAAATTGGTATCACATGGGAGAAATTTGAAAGAGGGTTTTATTCCTTGTTATGTTCTAAAAAAAAACCTCCTTCAGATTTTTGAAACTCATCTTCATTTTCCTGAAAATTCCTTTTGAAAACAACAGCTCAAAACAGTCCAAGAAACACACAAATCCCCTTGCAGATCCTGGTAGAAATACATGTAACCTCTCTAGATGAAAGCTTGTGTGAAGTTGAGGTCATCAATGATCAGTTAAATCTCTATAGGCTCCTATCCAAACACATAGCCTTCTTTTTATGCTTTCATCTTTACGGCAATTTCCCTTTATAACCCAAATTGCCCTCTTAAAAATATGATAGCTGTAAAAAACTATTTGGAATGCAAGTTGTTTGTCAAAAAGTTAACTTTTCAAAGGTGACAGCTAACTGATACATGAAAGGGCTGAAAAGTAAATGATAGAGAGGAGCTTGGGTAACTTGTTTAAGGAATGATATTCGAATGTGGAGAGAATGTTGACAAAATGAGGGAGTGGAAAGCAAAAAATGGAAAATGTGAGCTATTTGACCATGAAGTGAACCTAAAGGACTTTATTTGGAAATGAAATATGACATTTTAAAACTCCAAACCCTATCACTTACCCTTTTATCAAGACTAAAATGACTTTTAGACCTCCTCGAAATCATGACCAAAAGCAGAGTTGACACAATGATGTTTTGAGAATTTTCGAGTGATAACATGATGTTAGTAGAATTACATATGAAAGAGTATGAAAATCCACATGTTCATGTTGTAAAGAGGATGAAACATAACAACAACCATCAAATAAAGAACAAAAACATATTTATAATGGAGTTCACCTGGTGTGAGTTACGTCTCTGGTCTTGGTGTTAAGAGTGGGGAGGTCGCTTCATTGAGTGTTGCAAGATGATGATGAGTACATAGTACATTCTTTGTCATTAGAAGGATAAATTCCCTCAACCAGAGTGGCATGTCTCTCCGCAAGATGTTCTCCCGATAGGAACTCTCACTCTAATGGGCCCTCCATTAGCATGATAAGTTAATAAATTCTCACTTGATGTGCCATACAAAAATCCTTAAACATAATGGTATCAACGATCTCGACAGTAAAAGAATCATATCAACAAATCAATAAGAAAGACATGGCATCACTACATCAATTACCTCCACTTTCGAGGATGCTTGAAAAATGCAAAGCTCAACTAATGAAATGAACTACACCATTGAATTAGTAGCGCAAAATTGTGTCAAACAACTATAAACTTTTCTCCTTTCTGACATCATCAAATTCTGGACCCTCGGGAATCTCAAAGATTGCCCTAAAGATTCCTTCCTGAAGATGGCTGAAAAATATTCTCCTTGGGTGAATATTCTAAGGACATGAGTGCGCCCCTGTGAAATTCTATGAAAAATGAATATAAAGTTGGCATCATTCCCACTCGGTCAAAATCAGCCTCTAAGGTAATCTCTTAGACTCCATGAGATTCTACAAAGCTTCCTTACTAATGGTTGCCTAAACTGATGCTGCTCAAATGAGGTAATGGTGCACACCATCACGTTCCCTACAAAATTATGGTTCTTTTGAGTATAAATTTGACATGTTTACCTCACTACAAAAAATAACCCTCCAGGGAATGTTTTAGATTCCTCATTGCATCAGGGAATATTCTATGGAATATTCCAAGGAATATTTCCCTAGAATATACCTTCTCAAAATTTGTGCAGGTTCTTGGTTATTCGTGCTTGTCCTAGTTCTGCCACTATTCCCCCGTACTCAGACTCCATTGCATTTTCCGAATGAGAAATAGGAATCATTTAGACATTTCTGGAAGGGGAAATTTTCCAAAGGCCCACTTGGGCATTCCTGGTTGGCTAATTTCATTTAAAGCATTGACAGTTCCATGTGGTATGTTAGGTTCCAACCCTAACCCCTTTATTTATGTATAGGATCAACTCATAGTTATAGTTATGTAAAGAGTCAATAATTGTAAGTGGTTAACCTGCATTTAATGAAGGGACCACAGTTGGTTGCAAATTGGCCCATGGTATTAGATAGATGATATTAATAGGAACCATGGTATTGCCCCATGGTATTACATGTATGAATCCTATATAAAGGATAGAGACCCCCGTCGAGGAGCATCATGTTTTATTTTGTAATTGAGCTCAACTCTATTGGAGGTTACCCTGTTGAAGAGGCAAGTGAACATTGCTTTCTGAATAATAAAATACTTTCTGTTATTTCTCACTATTCTATGTTCTGGGTATATTTCTTCACATATTTGGTATTCTGCTATCATCTTGCAGGTTTAGAGCATAACATGTGGTATCAAAGTGCTTTCCAGGGCTGGTGGGATCTCTAATTTTTAGCAAAAATTTGTTTGGCTAGAGATGTGTTCTAACATCTTAAGACCATAGGATCTGTCGTTGAGCACATAAACCTGCGGATTTGGGGAGGCATGCACGCAGGAAATACAAGAGGTGGTCATGCTTGTTGGACTCCCTTGTAGCCCCTGTGGGTACCCTTAGAGTAGTAGCGCATTAGACAGAAGTACACATGAACTGTCTTCCAAGTACCCTCTGGGTATATCGGAATCCCCCTAGATCCCTTTAAACCTCACGATAGATAAACCATCGGCCTTCTTGCTACTACAGTACATCGTGAACAACACTTGAGGAGATTATTTTTGTGTACGATAGGGTAGTCAGGTTGTATGGCTAAGGGTATAGTTGATCATCCTTGCTTAGTGCCCTAAAAGATTAGGCCGAGTACTACTGTCAGACCCTTATGTATATTGCGATCTATATCGCCTGACACTCCTAGAGACCATAGTTCCCTTCTCTATCTCTGGATCACGCATCATCTTTTCCAAATCAGGTCTTGCAGGTGGGGTTTTGTTGTTGTAGCAGCAATCAGTTCCATCATTCAGATCTATCATATCAACCATTCAGATCTATTAGGTCCATCAGATCCGCCATCCAGATCTAGCAGTTTGGGTTCTATAGCCATTGCAGCAATCAAATCCACCAGTCAGATCTGACTAATTGTGTTGGTTCCTATACCTATGCATGATTTTCGCAGGACTTTGGGCAGCATTGAATTTTTTGGGATTCGGCCACTATAGTATTCCTAAGCAAGGAGTAAAAATCCATTTGGAGTAACAACAAAAAGTCTGAGATCACCTGGGATGCTTATTCGAGACTTAGCCCATAAGAATCAGGTTGACGAGCTGAGCAAGGTGGTACCATTCAATTGTTAGTGCCAAAAATTGTGGGTGGTCCCAAATTTCAAGTACATCGGATCGGTGCATGGTACAAACTAGAGCTCAAGCTATGGCCAATGAGAGGATTGACAACCTTGAATCAACATTGAAAGATGTATTGTTGTGGCTGAAGAAATTAAATGAAACACTCTCAAATGGAAAGATGGAGGAATGTGCGGAGGCATATATTGGCAATGAAAACATTGAGGGCAAGTCTAGCCAGTCTCTTCTCCTCTTTGGCACCCACCAACAATCCCAGCCATGACCACCCAAGCTGGACATGTATAAATTTGATGGCTATCGCCTTGCCACATGGATAGCACGAATCGAGCAATATTTCACACTGAATCACATCATGGATGATGCAACTCAGCTTAGTGTGGGTAGCATGTACATGGACAATGAAAGATGGCAATAGTGGCAATGGCATCAACGTTTCTATGGAAGGCCCTTGACTTGGTATACACTCAAAAAAGCTCTCATGGATTGCTTTGACCATGAATCTAATTTTTTTGGGTTGTCTCACTAAGCTCTGAAAGACAGGAATAGCGAATGAATACATTACAGCCTTTGAAGCCTTAGCTTTCTGCACATGAGGTCTACACGATGAGTTCTACGTGGAATGTTTTTCCAGTTGTCTCAAAGAAGCCATACAAGCCCACGTACGATGGAAACACCCTATCTCATGGCTGCATGCTTGCAGGATAGCTCGTGAAGTAGAACATGCATTAGCAGCCTAGTCCAATTGTCCAAATTTCATAGCCAAGGGTCGCCCCACCCAGGTTCAAGGCACTACCCAAACACTCAAGATTTAAATTGTGTCACCAACGGAAATGGTAGAAAGAAGAAAGTAAGGATTGTGTTACTACTGTTATGAGAAATACTCCCCCACGCATAAATGCAAGGAGCCCAAATTCTTTCAAATTGATGCTATTGATCATAGTTCATCGGAGGAAGCCCCACCACTTGAGGAACCATAGGAGGAAGAAAAGGACAACTAGCAGGACAATGTACCGAAAGAACCAATTATCTTGCTTCATGCTTTGGCAAGGATTTCTTCTCCCCAAACTCTCAAAATCAGAGGTTTTATTAAGAATCGCCCAATAGTAGTCTTGATTGATAGTGGCAGTACAAATAACTTTATCCATCAAAGACTCGCGGAAGTAGTGCATTGATTTGTCCGAGCAGTTTCTAATTTCCAGGTCCAAATTACTGATGGGGGGACAATGAAATGTGAAGACTGCTATGAAAATGACAAACTTCAAATGGGGGATTATCAGTTAAATACCCACATGTTTCCCATACACATGGGAGGGTGCAACATTTCCTTAGATGCTGAATGGATTCATATACTTGCCCCAATCACAATGGATTTCCAGGAGTTATATATGAGATTTAAGTAGACAACCACACACATACCCTCCGTGGACTCCAAGCGGGAGCTCCCTCTATCATCAGTTGACATCGAATGGAAAAAATGTTAAAAAAGGGCCATCATGGAGTTATAGACAAATTTAATGCCATCGAGATCTTTGAATCCAATTCTCTTCATATTCATCCTGTGACACAATAGATCTTAAACAACCATCTGCCAGTCTTTGACAAGCCCCATGAGCTTCCCCTCGAGACGGGAACATGATCATAGCATTACTTTGGTCCCAGGGGTCCAACCACCAAATGTGCACCCATATAGATATATGTTCGCCCAAAAGAATGGAATTGAAAAAATCATCAAGGAACTCTTGGAAGCAGGCATCATTCATCCCAACATTAGTCCTTATTCATCACCGGTGGTCATGGAGCTCAAGAAATATGGGGAGTGGCGTATGTGTCTAGACTTCAGGGCCCTCAATAAGTTGACAGTCAAAGATAAATTTCCCCTCCCGGTTGTCAATGATTTGCTAGATGAGCTAAATGGGGCTCAATTCTTTACTAAGCTCAACCTTCGCTTGGGCTATCACTAAATTTGAATGAAAGAAGTAGACATTCCAAAGACTACTTTCCAAACTCATGAAGGCCATTATGAGTTCCTGGTCATGCCATTTGGTCTTTGTAATTCCCCATCCACTTTTCAGAGCCTTATGAACCACCTACTCAAACCATATCTCAAAAAATTTGTCCTTGTTTTCTTTGATGACATACTCATTTATAGTCGCACCTGGGCCACATGTCTTTAGCATGTAGATATGCTCTTGTAACTGCTCTGCAAGCATAAATTATTTATCAAGATTTCCAAGTGCTATTTTAGCATGGAAGAACTTAAGTATTTGGGCCACATTGTGGGGCAAGAAGATGTCAGGGTGGACCCCAAAAAGATCCAAGTAATGCAGGATTAGCCTCAACCAAAGACCTTGAAGAACTTGAGAGGATTTTTGGGTCTCACAGGCTACTATCGCAAATTGTTCCACAATTATGGTTGCATTGCTAGGCCCCTCACTTAACTCCTCAATAAAAATTCATTCCTCTGGAATGATGAGGCATAGCAGGCCTTTATAGCTCTCAAACATGCCATGCCATGTGTTCCACTCTAGTCTTAGCACTACTTGACTTCACCAAATATTTTGTGATTGAATGTGATGCTTCTGGTACGGGTATTAGCACAATCTTATGCCGGAAGGTCGACCCTTGGCCTTCATGAGCCAACAACTAAGTGGGAATAATCTGGGACAATCTACCTATGAGAAGGATATGATGGCCATCTTACATGCAGTAGATACCTGGAGACCATACTTATTGGGGCGACGTTTCCAAATCCACACAAACCATCAAAGCCTTAAATGTTTTTTGGAGCAATGCCTATCGTCGCCACAACAAAATAAATGGCTCGCCAAAACGCTGGGATATGATTATGAGATAATTTACAAGAAAGGGCACGAAAATATTGTAGCAGATGCATTATCCCACCAATTTGAGGAGGAAAGTACCCTGCTTGCAATTTCCCTTCCCATTCCAGAATGGATTGAAGAGGCCCACAAGGAATATTTTTCACATCCCTGGCTCTCCCAACTCGTTAATCAATTGCAGGCAGATCCAATTTCCACAGCAGGCTACTCATGGTAGGATGAGATTCTTCGCTATAAGGAGAGAGTCTTAATATCACAAACATGCACCCTCAAAAGATGCATTTTGACCGAGTTGCACTCATCTCCAACTATAGGACATTCAGGCTTCCAGAAGACATATGCTCTCACTCAAAGATCATTTTTTTGGACAGGCATGAAAAAGGACATTCTTACTTTTGTAGCTGAATGTGACATCTGTCAGTGCCACAAAGAAGAAACAGTCAAATCTCCAGGCACATTACAGCCATTTCCCATCCTGGCCTCAATCCGGATGGAGGTTTCTATGGATTTCATTACGCGTCTTCCAGAGTTAGGAAACAAGTTGGTCATCATGGTGGTTGTGGACAGACTTCTAAGTATGCTAATTTTTGTGCCCTACCCCACCCTTTTACACCAACTTTGGTCACTCAATCTTTCATGGACCAAATCTTCAAATTGTATGGCATGCCCACTTCCATTGTGTCTGATCATGACCCAATCTTCACCAGTAACTTTTGGAAGGGACTTTTCCAGCTACAAGGTTCCCAACTACAACTCAGTACTTCCTATCATCCATAAATTGATGGTCAAAATGAAGAAGTCAACAAATGTTTGGAGACCTACATTAGGTGTTTCACTTTAGAAAAGCAACATCTCTAGGTACAGTGGTTACCTCTAACTAAATGGTGGTATAAAACCAACTATCATGCCACCACCAAAATGACTCCATATGAAGAAGTTTATGGTCAACTCCCTCCTTCCCCTACTTCTTATATCAAGGGATGCTTGAAGGTACAAGCAATGGATCAAATCCTACAGAACCGCACAACCATGCTGGCCCACCCTAGAGAGAATCTTCATCAAGCCCAAAACCACATGAAGCGACATGCAAATCAACATCACTCATAACGCCAATTTCAAGAAGGGGATCAGGTATTTTTGAGGCTGCAACCATACAAAGACAAGGGTTGTCAGAAATTATCTCCAAAATTCTACGGACCGTATCAAGTACTTCAGCGCATTGGAGAAGTCACCTACAACCTAGCTTTGCCACCCACTGCAAAAATCCATCCAGTTTTCCATGTCTCATGCCTCAAGAAAGTGATCGAGAACCATTGCAAAATTTGAACCAGTCTATCTGAAGTGGATGAAGAAGGGTCAATCTGGCTCCAACCTGAATAGGTTCTTGACACACAAGAATGGCACCTGCATGGTCGCACGATCAAGGAAGTCCTCGTCAAGTGGAAAGAAACCTCTCCGGAAGATGAACCTAGGAACCAACTACTATCCTTCAACAGTTTCCACAGCTTCAGCCTTGAGGACAAGGCTATTCTTATGGGGGAGGGCATGTTAGGGTCCAACCCTAACCCCCTTATTTATGTAATATGATCGAGTCATAGTTATAGTTAAGTAAAGAGTCAATAACTGTAAGTGGTTAACCTGGATTTAATGAAGGGACCACAATTAGTTGTAAATGGGCCATGGTATTAGATAGATTCTATTAATAAGAACCATGGTATTTCATGTATGAATCCTATATAAAGGATATAGACTCCCCTCCAGGAGCATCATGTCTTATTTTGTAATTGAGCTCAGCTTTATTGGAGGTTGCCCCCTCGAAAGGGCAAGTGAACATTACTTTCTGAATAATAAAATACTTGTTGTTATTTCTCATTGTTCTATGTTCTGGCTATATTTCTTTGCATATTTGGTATTCTAGTATCACCTTTTAGGTTAAGAGCATAACATGGTAGCAGTTAAAACCCCACTCGACCCACTTGTTGAATGGCACATTTCATTTTTTAACTTGGGCACGTTGGTACTTTTGGTTGGATGACATTGGTTGAATGACGGTTGTTATAATCATTAACGGAAGGAACTTTGCATTGGCTATGGGTTGCTTTGCATTATGGCATATGACACATGGGGTCTCCCTAATGGCGGGACAACCCACCGGGCGTGGCGAGTTCAAACTCCGTCAACATGACCATATATGGTTTATTGTAATATGATGGGTGGTGGGGCTTGACTGCCTGCCTCATAGATATTTTAATATGTTATGTGATATGTGGTTGGGGCCTAGTTGGCCGGGTTTGACCGTCATCCAACTAACCCATATAATTTTTTTAATTTTTCTTTTATTCTTATAAAAAAGTAGTTAAATTTTTATTGTTGGTTTTTAAGGGTTACTCGGAAAATTAACTATGCAACAAGTTTTCCCTTTCTAACCATAATTTTTTGTGCGTTGGGACTCTGCCAATTTGTTGCCTTGTTAGTGACTTCCACTTGGCCAAGTTTGACCAAAATTTTGACTATCTATAACTTGAGCATACAAACTTGGATCATTGGAATCAGGGCAATGAGCACTGTGATATGGTCTTGTTTTCACTTTAATACAGGGACATTCATTTTTGAGCTATTTCTAGATTCCGAGCATTTCTAGAGTCACCTGGATCATTTCTCCTAAATGAAGAGCTTTTGGTCCTCCAAAAGCATGAACATAATATCCAACTATTATATTACATTGTCTGCACCACAAGTGTCCTGACAGGTCACATTTCCTTCTCCTTTACCATTGTTATTTGGGGCCATAACTGATGAGACAACACATGCATTCTCTGCAAACATATAGTATAATATTTGCAATTTACTTGCTCAATTACATGACCAAACATGATCTAAGCATCCCCATACTTACCAAGAGTTTATAAGACACACTCTTTGGTCAAGTTCACATCATAATATAAACCAATACCCCATCTATCAATAAAAGGCCCAAACACCATCGTTGCTTTAATAAGATATGGAAAACACATCATCACTTTTACAATTTAAATTGCAACACATGATTTTCAAAATAAGGCCATGACAAGCTACTACATCTAGTAACGTCACCTCTCAATCATCAAAGTGAATGGGTCATCATCCCAAAGATGATTCACTTGTTGAATACGTTTTCAACTTGTTCCTACACTGACACTTTGTCCTTAAGATGTGTTCTGGATGGAGCCTCCAACACATGGCTCTTCGATGTCCACCTCTATTGCAATGACTGAAAAAAATTCTTCCTCTAGACCTTCTTAACCTTCTTTCCCTGATGTGGAAGAAGTATTTCATGCCTCATTTTCTTTCTTGCTGCCATTCTCTTCCAACACTCATCAACCATACGGTTATGCAAAACAAAAAAACTACATAATTTTCTATGCCACAAATTTTATTCATAATTAACATGCTTGTAATGAAAATGAACTCTAGAATACTGAGACTTATTATACCTCTCTTGGTTGGCTTTGGTGCAATTATGGGGGGAGTGCTTGCCTTAGCTTTTTCTTTGCAATGTGCATTGTCATGGGAGGATTATGATGTGTGCCAATCACCACCTTTTTTTGATGGATTCGATAATGTCTTGGAAGCTTATAATACCTTTGAGCACTCTCCTTCAGTGTATTGCAAACTTGCAAATTGAGGTCTCTGTACAACCTCCAATGGTTGAGTCATCCCTTGGCCAATAAAACCAAGTTTTCCTCCTTTATACCCCGTCTTGGCGAGGACTCACATGCCAGTTCCTAAAATGGGTACCTCAACATTTCCAACAGAAATAGTGTCATGTGAAAATGAAACTAAAGAACGATTGACATTGTTTACCTGAGCTTTCTATTGTGAAATATACGATGATGGCTTCACTAAGCCTTCATTGTGCTTCAATTTTTCGAAGGCCTCTTCTATGTCTCGTAACTAAAGCTGCAATATCTTCTTCTCCTCTTTCTCTTCTCGTAGAAGTATCCTCAATTAAAAATTATCTTCTTGAAGGCTCTGATTGATCTCCTCATCGATATGATGAGAAGATGATGAAGAAGATGAATGGTCGCTAGAAGATGGAGATGGAGTATGTCCTATGATATATATTTCTCATGTTCATGTCTTGCCATCTTCTCCTCATAATATGCATACATTATGTCCACTATGTGTGCCATTTTGAGGAGGTCCTCATAGAGATCTATGTTGTTCTTTGTTTCCCTTCTTGTTGCACGTTCAATTATTCAAACTTGCAATTCGCATCAACAAGAAGACCACTCTGATGCCAAACTTGACTCATATCTCTTTAGGTGCCACAATTAACCAAGATATTTTACTTCTATGATGTTAACAAAATTGCATATGAAAGAGTATGAAAAGGCACATGTGCATATGATAAAGAAGATGAAACATAGCCACAACCATCAAATCAAGAACACTAACACATTGATAACAGAGATCAGGTTACATCTCTGGGGCTAGTGTCAAAACTAGTGTCAAGAGTAGATAGTATATTCGTTTTCACTACATGGATAAATTCCATCAAATAGAGTGGGATGTCTCTCTACGAGACATTCTCCCTATAGGAACTCTCACTGAAATGGGCCCTGAGCCTTCAACATGAAAATTTAATAAATTCTCACATGACGTGGCATACAAGAATCCTTAAACATAATTGTATAAAGGATATTGATAGTAAACAAATCATCTCAACAAATCAAGAAGAAAGACATCACATCACTACATCACTTACCTCCACTTTCGGGGATGGTCAGAAAATGCAAAAATCGGCTGGCAAAATGGACTACAATGCTAAATTCATGGCACAAAATCGTGTCAAATAACTATAAACCTTTCCCCTTTCTGACACTGGCAAATTATGGACCCTCGGGAATCTTAAAGATTCTCCCAAAGATTCCTTCCTAAAGATGGCCAAAAAATCCACTACTGAGATGAAGACTTTAAGCACACCATTGCGCTCACTATAGAATTTTGTGAAAAATGACTATAAAGCTAGCATCATTTTGGCTTGGTCAAAAATTAGCCTCCAAGGGAATATCTTAGATTCCACAAGATTCTACAAATATTCCTTGTTGTTGGCAACCTAAAATTTTGCTACTCAAATGATGAAACATAACACACCATCGCATTCCCTATGAAATTCTAGTTCTTTTGAGTATAAAGTTGACATCCTTTCGTCTCTATGAAAAATCTCCCTCTAGAGAATCTTTTAGATTCCTCAATACCTCAAGAATATTCCCCTACAACATACCTTCTCGAAATTTGTGCCAATTCGTGGTTCCCCATGCTCCTCTTGGTTCTGCCACCGCTCCCCTATACTCTGCCTCCACATCATTTCCAGAATGAGAAATGGATAACGTTTAAATATTTGTGGAAGGGCATATTTTCCAAAGACCCACATGGGTGTTCCCAGTTGGCATACTTCGTTTAAAGAGAAGCTAGTTAAGTGTGCTCATGGGTTCAAAACCCACCTAACCCCACTTATTGAATTGCGTGTTTCATTTTTTAACTTGGTGCGTTGGAATTTTTGGTGGGATGATATTGGTTGAACAATGTTTGTTATAACCATTAATGGTCGATGATTTGCATTGGTTATTGAGTGAGGTAGGTTTGAACCCTACCAGATCCATAATATATGGTTTATTGTAATGTGATGGGTCATGGGGTTTGGCTTCCTGCCACATGCATATTTTAATATGTCATGTGGTATGTGTTTGGGGCCCAGTTGGTCGGGTTTGACAACCAACCAACCAACCCATATATATATATATTCTAATCTATATAATATATATATAGTATATATATATTATATATTATATATATAATTATATATATATAATATATAATTTTCTTTTTTCTTTTTTCTTTTTCTTAATAAAAAGGATGTTAAATTTTGACTATCATATTTTAAGGGTTACTAGGAAAATTAAGTAGGCAAAAAAATTCCCCTTTCCGACCACTATTTTCCATGCACCAGGGCTCTACCAATTTGTTGCCTCGTTTGTGACTACCACTTGGCTAAGTTTGACCCAAAGTTTGACCAACTATAACTTGAGCATACAAAAGCAGAGTTGAGTGTCATTCACACTATTGGAATGAGAGAGACAAGCACTGCACTCTGGTCTTAGTTTCACTTCAATCTAAGGAATTTGATTTTTTAGCTATTTCTAGATTCTAAGCATTTCTGGAGCCCCCTGGATCATTGAACAAGAACCTCATGCACTCACAACTACATTACTAGTCATGTACATGCATTGATCCATGGTTCTATCATCTTACCCTAAAGCTTATGATAAAGATGCAAAGAATCCTTTATGGGAAGTAGTTTTGGATGAGAACTAAAACTCCCTCATTAATAACAAAACTTGGGACTTCGTTCCACTTCCTTCATATCATAATATTTTCAAATGTATGTGGGTTTAGTATAAAAATATAGAAATGGATTGACTTGTGACAAAGTATAGAAGGGAATTGGTGGCCAAAGGTTTTCAATATATTCATCACGTTAATTATGATGGAACCTTTGTTCCAACAACAAAAATGGACTCTATTCAATTTACTTTTTTCATTGCAGCAACAACAAAGTGGGAGGTTCGCCACTTGGATGTGGAGAATGCATTTCTTCATACTAATCTAAAAGAGGAAATTTACATGGAGGAACCACAAGGATACGTAAACATTTCATCTTTATATTTCTAACTCAAGAGGTGTCTTTATAGTCTCACGTAGGAACTTGGAAAATGACATGCTAAAATTGATACCTATTTTCTCTCTCAACATTTAATTGAATGTAAATATGATCTAGATCTTGATATGCTAAGAACATCTGACTCTATGTGGCTCACAACTCTCCATCTAGATGATCTAGTAATCATAGGTAGTTTAGCCTCCACCATTACTACAATCAAAACCACTTTGTATGATAGGATTTCTAGTTGAGAAATATAGGGGCAACTAGATTATGCGATTTCTCTTACTTTGATAACTACTTGTTATTTATTTATGCTTATATTTATTATATTATTTTTCACCTAAATTATTATTCTTTTCTTTTCATAAAACAACTACCAAACCATAAAGAACAGTGAGACAAAAGCATACAAGATATAGGCAATCATCCATGGCCAAATCCTCTCCACTTGAGATAAAAATGCACAAGAATTCTTCTCTTCTTATAGAATCTTCAATTGACGAATTCCAAGACCTATGACCCTTGAATAAGACCCTCCAAGGCCAAGTCCCTTGATGAGATTTCATTCCAGTAGTTCCTTAGAAACTACTGCAAGTTCGACCTCCTGCTAATTCTTCTTCCCAACAAATTCTTCTGTAACTTTGACCAGTAGATTCTAGTGCAATTTCAACCTCTCCAAGAGATTCATAGTTTTGACCTTTCATAGCTTCAAGCTAGATGCAGCTTCACAGATTCGATGTGTCTTCACAACTTTGATGCAGCTTCACAAATTTGGTGCAAGTTCACAACTTTGATGCAGCTTGATAGCTTCGATGTAACTTCATAACTTCGATGCAACTTCCCAGATTTGATGTAGATTAAGAATTTCATCTTTCCCAATAACTATAGAAACACAATCAATAGAGAGAGATAGGCCCAAAACTTTGATATTGTTCTTCTTGTTCTTCTTCGCCCTTTGTCAGCTTCTATCCTTAGGATATCGAACTCGCTCAAGAGTGTATCTAAATGATGTAAAGTTACTCCTTATTTATAGGCTTTTGAGGCATACAAATTACAATCTTTAGGCCGACTTGTCCCTTCATGCAGGTCGATTTGATATTTGCACCATGGCGAGGTCTTAGATGGTATTTTGACTTTCTTTTGACAAAAATAAATTTTATTTAGAATATGTGGCATGCCCAAAAGGGCCTTTCATACATGACAATGACTCAGTTGACTTGTAGATTAAATGAAAAGTCCTAGAAGCACTCAATGGGTGCTTGACTTAAAAATAAATCGCCCTTGAGCATAAAACCCATGCCTCGATATTAAAAATAATACATTTATTTGTATCTTTTCATTAAATACACAAAATCATGATTATATATGTCATTATGAAGACCATGCCTAGTTACATATTTCAAAACTCCCTTTATTTAGGGAGGTATTCATAATCCATACACGGTACTTGGACAATATCAATATGAATAATTCTCATAACAAGAGTCAGGTTGGTAACTTATCTGTTTAGCATCATATCAACCAACATTGTCACATATCAAGGCCTTGACTAAAAACTCCATCTCTCCACAAGATTAGAGCACAACGTTGGTCAGACCAATGAATGATAGACACCATGATCATTGTCTCTCAAGGCGCATACCTCACCCGAGTGTCCATAGGGTATGTCGTCCTAGGATTGTTCTTATCTTGGATTCCCTAACCTTAAAGAGTATCAGTCCTCTATGAATACTCTTATCTTGTACGCCCTACCTCATCCTCAAAGAGTATCAAATGCGATATGTTTACCTAATCCTCCATTCTTTCTTCCAAAGTGAATACAAGAATGAGGTGTCCTTCTCTCCTAGTGGCCTTCACTAGGACTTATGGTTGTTAGTCTTGGTCTATTACATGACACATGAATTAGAGAACCATTTATTTCACTCCCTCTTAACTAGTTATGACCAACCCATTCTTATAAAAGGAATGTGTCTAATCTCCCTCTTAACCAAGGACTTGTCCAAGCTCCCTCTTAACTAGAGACTTGTTTTCAACAGCTAACTTAGTCTTTGTTTGAGATCATGGTACCTTAAAATCCTTGAAGATCTCCTCCATTAGATGTCATTAATTTCATATTTATCATTATGGAGCCTTCATATTTTGGGATTTCTTCGCAGGGAATCGGACATCCATCACTTTCCTTCATGAACTATGTCAGTCATGTCATCCTTTTCTTCATCGAAAAGTGGTCTTCTAATCCACATCTAGATTTTCTTCATACAACTACCTCTTCGAAGTCATGTTTCCTTTAGGATATTTCATCCAACCATATGAGTGCTAGTTGTAGGCGAAATCTACAACTCTCTTTCGGTAGACCTCTATCAACCCATCCTGATGTTGTTCAAAAATTAAAAAATGAACATCAAATCAAAGTTAGCTTTTGTGATGGCCCTTCATCATAACATCTTCTTCTAGGAACATCAAGATCCTAGATACATATTGATGCATCTCCAAGATATTCAATGTCAACAAACTCCATTTGTTCCAGACTTCATCAGAGTCTTCATAAATTCTCCATGGATATGTCATGGTCAATTCTCCTAGCCATCGAATGTTGACTTCCTTTGCTACCTGCTCATAGTTCCATGTTTCACAATCTCTTCTTTATTTCTTCACATATTTTTCCCAAAGAACTTTTATCCATAGTTCCTTCATAATTTTAAACCACCTCATATTCCTTATGAGGACATATTATGTTGATTTCATCTAGTCATTATGTGAACCATTCTCTCATGCATCTTTCCAAATAAGGATATCCCTTTTCTTTGATCATGCTCACGAGATATAACACTTACCCATGCAACCATATGATGACATGACTCAATATGAATACATACCTCTTTCCTCATTTTGATCATCTACTTCCTTTCCTTCACTGAGAGTACTTCAACCATCTTGATATGTTGCATCCATTTGTCTTCATACCATAATTTTTCCAAAAAATAAATCCCATACAACATGGAATTATCAGCGAGGCACTTGATTCTTCAAAGAGGTGAACCTTCGAATGAAAATTCCAATAGAGGATCTTGATTTTCCTCATCCTGTGAATGTTTCTTCCTCATGATGTATGATGAGATCTACACTACATGAATTTCTTATAACCATAAGTACTACTTATGCTTTCAATGAGGTTACAAAGATCTACTTCCTTCTATGATGACTACAACAACCATGTAGACTTCTACTTCAACTATCCTTCAAGATTTTATAAGGATATCTTGAGCTCCTTCTTTAGTTGTATGCTTCTATTATGATGCAATATTCTTCTAAGATGCATCTCATCATAGTGCTTCTCATCTTGACTGTCATGTTGGAGGTCTTTTAACCTTCCACCTCTCGTTTGATATGTATTGGAGAAACCCTAATTGTGAAGCTTTGTCCCTTTGTATTTCTTCTCATCAGGTTCTTCCATTTGTTCAATGATATGAGCCTCATTTATTTCTTTCCTCTTGTTGTCCTTCTTGAACTTTGGATCACATCTCTTATAGTTCCCATATTCTTGATAGCCATAGCATTGGATCTTTGCCCTTTTCTTCTTCTTTTTTCTAAGGACCAAAATTCCCAAAAGTTTCCTTTTCTCTTAGCCATGTCGGAAAATTATTTAACTTGTTCATTTGATCCCACATCACTTTTTTCATTCATCCTCGTTTCTTTAATATTACATAATGACCAAAATTTGTTTAATGGGGTAGCTTCCTTCTTTCAATAGATTCTTGATGTATATTTTCCCTATTCCTCTAGTACTGCGTTGAGCACTATGGTGGTCATTTCTTTATCGGAAATTATTTCTCCCAACTCTTGTAATTGGTCTCTTATTTATGATACCTTGATAAAGTATGAGGCTATTCCATCTTCCTTTGATATCTTCATATTGTAGGGTTTTCCTCTTAATGATATCACTTCTCCAATAGTACTTATGGAGAAAAACTCTACTAGCTTCTCATATATTTCTTTTGATGCATCCATATTTGATACATATGGTATGAGGGGATATTTTATGAATTCTATAAGGATACTTTGATCCCTTATCTCCCTTTTCATGCAATTGTCTAGATCTTGAGCTTCTTCCTTAAAAGTTTTAATGATTTAACCCTTAATATGATTAATGACTTTGTTTTCTATGAGTATCAAATATGTCCTCTTTGTCCATGCAAGATAGTTTGATGACCCAACCAATTTGTTGCTTTCCTTTGCAAAATGAATTAATTTTGATAGATTTAGATGTGGAAATAAAGATACTTACTTGTGAAGATACTTCTTTATGGCGATATCTTCAACTTGAAGCCTTCTTGGTTTTTATGATGATGTTGATAATAGAACATGTCTTGTTGATGAAGATGTCTTCCTTAAAAGGTGATCCTTCAAAGAGAGGGAGATAACATTGGTTCCTTGATGATGATAAAAACACCTTCTCCTTTATGTGCTTCCCTTTCTCAAAGTAAACTTCAGTCAAATTTTCCTTCTAATAGTTGCAACTTCTTATTCAATCTCTTTTTCGACCCTTGAAATTTCACTACAATTTTCGATCACTACATAAACCCTAATTTTTTCACATGTGATAGAAAGACAAAGATTTTACTCTTCTCTCTTATTTTATTGGATAGAGGCTTCTTATTTTTCAACTTGACTTGTAAGATGGTTTGTCTTCCACTTATTTTCACCTCCTTGGGTGACTATAATAATTCGGCTTCTACTGCAATAAATAATCCCTAATATGCTCACATGTGTGAACAAGAATAACCCAAAATAGAACTAGATTTTAGTTCGATCCTTTTATCTTCTCGACGATTGATGTTATTTTTTATTTTCTAGTGATTCAACCCTTGAGTCTCCTTCTATAAGTTGTGTTTCCTTGTCTTTTCACCTTAGCTTTGATACCATGTTGATATATCTAGGGGCAATAAGATTATGTGATTTCTCTTAATTTGATAATTTCTTGTGATGTATTTATAATTATCTTTATTAGATTCTTTTTTACCTTATTTATTGTAGCTCTTTTCATCAAACAATTTCCAAACCATAAATAATAGTGATACAAAAGGACACAATACATAGGTGATCAAGTAGGGTCAAAACCTCTCCACGTGAGAGGAAAACCGAGAAGAATTCTTCTCTTCTTATATAATCTTTAATTGAAAAATTCCAAGACCTAAGAACCTTGTCCAAGACCCTCCAAGACCATGTCCCTTGAAAAGCTTTCCTTCAAATAGTACCTTCGCAACTACTCTAGTTCTGACCTTCAACAAATTATTATGCCCAACAAATTCTTCTGCAACTTTGACTAGCGGATTCTAGTGCAACTTATACCTCTCTAGTAAATTCATATTTTTGAATTTTCACAACTTTGACCTAGTTGTAACTTCATAGGTTCGATGCAACTTAACAACTTTGATGCAAATTCACAAATTTTAATGTAGGTTCATAGCTTTGATGCAACTTCACAACTTCGATGTAGCTTCATAGCTTCAATGTAGGTTTAGACTTTCATCTTGTTGAGTAACTCTAGAAACCTTAACAAAACAAAGCGAGAGAGAGAGATAGGCCAAAAACTTCGATATTATTCTTCTTTTGCTTCTTCATACTTTTTCTAGCTTATATCTTGAGGAGAACAAACTTTCTTGAGAGTGTGTCCAAATGAGGTAGAGTTCCTTATTATTTATAGGATTCATGTAGGCTGACTTGATCTTTGCACCATGAAGGGGTCTTGGAGGGTATTTTGACTTTCTTTTGACTCAAATAAATTTTCTTTACAATATGTAGCATGCCTAAAATGTCTTTCATATATGGAAATGACTCAAACAATTTGTAGACTCAATTGCAAGCCCCGGAAGAACTCAATGCATGCTTGACCTAAAAATAAATTTCGCTTGAGCATGAAAACCATGCTTTAAGAATAAAAATAACAAAATTATTTTTCTCGTTTCATTAAATACATAAAATCATGATTACATATGTCATTATCAAGACCAAAACCTAGTTATACATTTGAACATTTCCATGACAAATATGGGTCCTCAAGCTCTTCTTCCTTGGACTATAAATCAAACATAATGTTTTAGGGATCAAAACTTTTTTTAGTTTGCTTTCACATGACCAACTACACACCAACAACTAAACCTTTCTTATTCGGGGTACAAATTGAGGATGGAAAGGATTCATTGTTGGGTTGATTGCACCATGTATAAACATCTTATGGGGATTCTCCTCTATTTTACTCACTCTCATCTAGATATCTCATATACAATAGGTACAATTTCCATATAAATGTAGGAGCTTCATGAGCTGCATGGGAAAGATACTAAGCACATACTCAGATATATTCAGAGAACCATCAACTATGGGAATATTTACAATGCCAGATGTATTTTGGATCACATTGGCCACATCGATTCAAATTGGGCTAGCGATAACATTGATTAGAAGTCCATTTCAAGATATGTTCTCAATTTGGGTTCCAGTTCCATTTCCTATTCTAACAAAAAGCAATCTACAATTGTTTTTTCACTAACAAAGGCAAAATATAGAGGTGAAATCAACATTTCCATTTAGGTCGTTTTGTTGTATAACTTTCCTCATTGAGCTTGGTATCGTCTTCCATTGCCCGACGATCATCTAGTGTGACAATCAAAGAACACTAAAACTTTGAAGAGATCTAGTGCAGCAAGAACAAACAAAACACAACAAAACATATTGAGATCCACATGCACTACATCTAAGAATTGGTACATGATGGGATCATCGACTTGTAATGTTTCCCCGCTTATAAATATACTATTGACATCTTCATGAAGATTTTCATCGAGAAAAAGTTTCACTTTTTGCAAAACCACCTTGGGATGAAGGACATAACTACCTAGCAGTTGTATTTCTTTTTTCAGTGTTGTATTTTGTAAGGGATTTTGGTTCCGATGTGGCTTTTCCTCTTTTCTCTTCTTGTAGTTATTCTATTTCACTTAGATTCATTGTAAAATTGGTGCCTTACATGGCTTCTTGTTAGGACCCATTCATTTTGTTCTCTTTAGTAGTGCTTCATGAGGTGTATTGGAGACAGGGTGCACTTAATTACACTTTAGTTAACTGGGACTATTTTCACTTGCACGAGATAGTTAACTAATGAGTGCATGACTAGTAGACTCACTACCATATTAGTTCAGCCATATAGAATATATTTCAATTGAATTGTATTCTAATAATTTTCTTTTATGTGCATGAATAGAATTCATTATTTTTTTCTATATCATTTATCTTCCTTCTTTCCTTGCAAATTTAGTTCATTGTTTTCTACCTAAATCCAACCTGAAAAAATTAACTAAAATTTCACATTAATAGCCTACAATAAACACATGGAAATAGAAATTAAAAAAAAAAAAACAAAGTACAAAAATCTAAAAAAAATCTATTAAATTATATCAAACCTTATATTACACTTAGATAACCCCATACATAACTATTCAAGACCATAGCAATTATGTCAAACTCAGTTACTCAATTTCAACCAATTAACACATCGAGTTTCATACCTGACTTCATTTCTCGTATTACAGGTAGGAGTTGCTCCAAGAAAATATTATAGAAGATATATTAATAGGTGAAAAATACAAAATATTTACATATAATAATAATAATAGTGAATAGAGTTAAAATTGACCGTGATAATAAAATAATGAGTACATAATAATAATATTTACTATTATTTCTATTTTAATTAATTAGATAAATAATATTTTTGAATAACGGTTAATAAATAGATACACATTAGTAATAACAATATTTACCATTTTATGTTTTAATTAAATGATACTAATTGATATTATATTAATATGTTAGGAGATTTAATATACTAATTTCATATGGTAAAAACATATATATATTATTAAGATTTAATAACAGTGATTTTAATTAATAAATAACAAATATGAATAAAATAATCACTATTTGAGGATCTGACCTTCATAATGAAACTATGGGTATATAATAATATGATTACCATTATATTTATTTTGATTATCAAATAAATAGTATTTATTAATATTATATAATAATAAATAAATAAAGAAATAAATTGATTAATTAAATAAAATTTAGGTCCTTCATCTTGGATTTGGTCATACCTAGCTAGATAGAGGTCCGGTTTAACCGTTAGTGTCAAATTTAGCTATTGGAATAGCCTATTGTCCCTATTTAACTCATTGCTCACATCGGATCTTCAACTTGTCCTGACGATGAACCACACTGGTTGGTTCGAAACGGGTCGACAAATGATTTGTTATGTGATTTTGCCGAAATTATTCTCACAAACAAGATTATGGATCACAGAAGTCTAAATTCCTTAAAAAATTAATAATTATTTTCAAATTAATTTAATTTTAACTAAAACTTTAGTTATTTAATTTTTATCAGAAATTCACATTTAAATTTAATTATTATAATGGATAATGAAATTAATAAATTTTATAAGCATTTATACTTTGGAAAATCATTAATTACTATTAATTTTTTTTATTTTAATTTTCAATTGAATTCTTACCAAAAGAAATTTAATTTTAACATTAATTCATTTTTTTAATTTTGATATCTTTAAAACTCATCAAAATTACTTAGTAAGAGAAACAAATATAATTTAGTCATAATTCTCAATAAATATTAGTTATTTATTTTATCTCATTTTATAATTCATTATTAAAATAATAATAATTTAAACAACCAAATAAATATTATTATTAAACATTAGTTACTATAGTCAATGATTAAACATCATGAATTATCAATAAACAAAATTTATATATTAAAAACTAATTTGTGAATTAGCTTCCATAAAATTTTAAAGAATTTGCTTTATTAATCTTAAAAAAGAAAAGTAGAGACCAAAACTAAAATTAAAACTAAATTAAAATCATTATCAAATTAAAAATATTAAAATTAAATGTGAATTAAATCATTATGAATTAATTTACCCTCTTTCCTTCCAAACTTGTCAGCTAGCATTCATTCCTATCATAACTCTGACCTTTATTTATTGACACTATTGATTTGTGACTTATTGACTCATGGATCTATCCTGATGATGAACCATAGAGGATAGTTCAAAACATTGATTCCCAAAATATGAATGTGATGGCTTTGGAAGATAAAACCCGCAAATTAAATAACAGTTAAAAATAGTTACATATTATGTTATATAATTACTATATGTTATAATAATAGACAGTAGTGACATTATATATATATATTATATATATATATTTTTTTTTTTTTTTCTTTTTTAGATTTTTTAACTTTAACCATTAATATTTTATTTTTTAAACTAGAATCATACTATATTTATTATTAAAAAACATTTAAAATAGAAATTAACTTAAATTTAAAAATAAAATAAAATAAAAGTTTTTATTTTATAAATAGAAGTTCAGTATGAGCAATGATATTCATCATGTCAATATCAAGCTCTTAATTTACTTATTTATTAGTTATAGTTTCATTGTTTTTTGTTTTGGAGTTTTTGGGGTATATTTTCAATCAAATTTGCTAGAAATTTAAAACGCATTTTGAATAACAAAAAATTAAAAAGAAAAATGAAAAATTTATTTCACAAAATTCCTAAAGAAAAGTTTTACAACCTAAGAGAATTAGAAAAAAAATGTTTTTACCATTTAACGTAAAAAAAAATATGCATTTAATACACACAATTGCAAGTAAGGAACAAATTGAAAACCTAAATTATAGTTTTTTTGTGGTTTGGAAGTGTTTTCTAGGTTGTTTTGAAGGGTTTTTTTTAATGGTTTTCTATGTTGATTTTGTGGTTTTCTAAGTTGTTTTCAAGATTTTTTATGGTTTTCTTAGTTGGTTTTGTGATTTTCTAAGTTTTTTATGTGGTTTTAGTAGTTTTTGTATGTTTTTTTTAATTAATTTGTTACATTTTGCAAAAAAAAAGAAAAGACGAAGGATAGAGTACCTACCTTCGTTTGAGCATCTGTGATGTTGGCAAGGTGGTAGGCGAGATTGATTTGAATGCTCCATTGCTCGATCGAGCTCCAATTATCTCAGTCGAGCTCCTACAGTCTGTGCAAATGGCACATGTAGACTGCAAGAGAGGTATATATTAAAAAAGGGCTCAATCGAGCATTGCATCTCAATCAAAGGTTAGTTTGTAACCCTTAATCAAGCTGCCATTTTAGTGCACAATGAGATCAATCAACCCATTGTTTTTTCCACCCAAACACGTCCTCTTTCACCAAAACGTGTAACCTAGATCCATGCTTTCCCCCTAATGATTATCCACAATGAACAAGTTGGGCCATCAATCAACAAAAAAGTAGAGTCAAGGGTAGTTGTTGGAGAAGCCATCGAGATGTAGATCTACTAGTCATCAAAGGAGATCCACTAGAGGACTCGATCTAGTGTTTGAATTTCTACATTTGGTAATCAAATACAAATTGAAGAGAAACTCTAAGTGGATTTGATGACATGAAAGAGTCAACACATTAAAGGAAAGATAAGCTCATGAGAGAGAGTGACATATTTGGTTTGCATCAAGTGTTTTTATTTTGGAGAGTTAATGTGGTTTTCCAAAGGAGAGGACCAAGAGTAGGTAATAAATAGATAGTGCTTCCCCAGATGCTTAGTTGGAGAAAATAGCCTGCAAAATAGTTTGCATAAACATATGTGTATGCAATCCTTGCTACCTTAATTGCACGTTGAAATTCCCTCTTCTATTCAAATAATTAGTTGGTTAGATCCATAACATGGTCTATTCAATTTATGTTCATTCCAAACTTGAATAAAAGAAAACGCTTAATAGTGTCTAATTGATAACCATTATCAATTTAATATACTCAAGTATTTGACCTTGAACTATTGTGGGCATGACAACATCCACTTGTCTTAATGTATTTACAATGTTATCATCATCATCCATTAAACCTTGAATAATATATGTGCTGGTGTGTTTAAAGGAGACTACAAGTTGTGCTTTATGGATATTGGAAATGGCATAATCAACTCGTACAAGAACAAAGGTGGGTTGTCATAGGGCGAAGCTATCCATTTCCCTCCTTTTCCAATGTGATTTCATGCGTAAGGGTGTACTTAAATTTGTTGGAACAACATAGTATCAGGTTCAATGTTGATAATTCTAAAGAAGCATGAGAAGTCATGGTGTTTCTTTCCTATCAAGATTCCTATAGTGTGGAAGGTTCCATTTGGTCCACCAATGAGATAAACAACTATGGATATTTGAACTAGAAATCAGTGTTTGAAGGCAAGAGCACTCTACAGGACCCCACACCTTATTTATTTGCTTGTTCTTGGCAAGTAAGCGTTCTTAGAAAAAAAATGGAAAAAGGAGGAAAATGACTTCAAAATGATAATCATGAAAATGAATTGTTATAATGATATTTTAATGATTTTTTGCAAGAGACAGAAAAGTTACATAAGAAAAATAATTCCATCATGGGTAAAGTTACAAAATTTACATCATGAAATAATAGACTCTAACATGAATTTGTTAGTCTCACTACACAACATTTGAACATATTGGAGGAAAAGTTGGTATTACTATATCAATAAGTAGATGATTTTTTTTCAAAACTTTAAGATCAAAAGGATAAATTGATAGAATCACTGCAACAATAGTTATTGACAAAGGAAAATGTGGTGTTAGCACTCCAAAGTAAAGAAAATATTTAAAACATTAGAAAGAAAAGTGTAATGTAATTTGTGATATAGGTGAGGCTTAATTTAGAATACTAATAGTTATTTTGATACTTTTCATCTGGTTGGCAATAATAATGTTGATGTATCTCTCTCATGCTATGAGGCTTATAATAACAATCCAAGTGATATTTCTAAATATCAATCTCTCATGGAAGATGATGAGCTAGGTCATTTTGAAAAACACACAAAAGAAATTGGTTTCAAAATTTCTAATAAAATAGATTTTGATGGGAAATTTTAGGCAAAAAAAGGTCAAGGTATCAAAAACTCCATACATATACATGTAAGGCCAAGAAATGAATAAATTTGTTATGAATTTCAAACAACTAATGTAGTTATCGGATTCATGAAAAAAAAATCAATGATAACAGGTGTGTCATCTATAATTCAAGTGCAGAAGCAAGAATAATATTGCAATCATTATAGTGGAAAATGACAAGTACAAGCAAGTGTTTGGATAAAGAAATATCAAAGCCTC
Organism: Pinus taeda; assembly: GCA_000404065.3. Classification (NCBI taxonomy): domain Eukaryota; kingdom Viridiplantae; phylum Streptophyta; class Pinopsida; order Pinales; family Pinaceae; genus Pinus; species Pinus taeda. The sequence goes on from APFE031349795.1 coordinate 48,793, forward strand.
ACATATAGTTGCATTATGGTTGGATGAAGTGAATTAATGGTAAAAATGTACTTTCATGTTGGCAAGATTCTATAAGACCAAGTCTACCAATGTACAACAATATCTCTCATATAAAGTTCATAAGTTAGTTGGTCCTCTAAAAGTTAGTTGTCATTAAGGAGAAGTTAAACATACTTAGGGAAGAGATTAATTTATTGACTCATTTCTTTGAGGCGTGAGTATTTTTCCTATGATGATTTGTTGTAAAGCAAAAACTACTTTGTAAAGGTAAAGTGAAGTGAGTCAAGTCAAAGTGCAAGTAAAATTATCTTGTAAAGAGATGAAGAAGAAGTGAGAAGTTGCAGAGATGAGATAGGATTATATGTTTGGGTTTATGAATTGGTACAAAGGATTGAAATTATTGTACATGAAATGAAATGATGTAATTGTGCAATGGGTACATGATTAGTTGTACTCGACATCCCAAAAGTTTTGGTACAAGTTGTAAAACGCCAATGATAAGAAAGTTGATTTCCCCAAGTATTTGTAAACCCTGTGGATTTGGGCCTACATGCATTAACACAATAACACATGCAATCACGCAGCTTGTATTATTGTTATGCGTAAATTGGATGTACCATGAAGTTGTGGAATTAACCATTAGGTAGGTACGAGGGTGGATGATGTATTCATGTACTAGCTTGATGTTGAATCGAAGAATATGAGTCTTCCATCAAGGGGGGAATGAGAGATGGAGTAATATTAGTATATGAGAAGATTGTGACCAAATTAATAAAGTGTTTAAAATGTTGATGAACCATGTAGGTGAAATGGTGAGTACAATAGATGGAACCCATGTATATTGGTACAAGAAGAAGGAGAATAAAGTTCAATGGTGAAGCTTACATGAAGATATATATATGTGATCCTCGACCTAGAAAAAAGGAATAGTTGGTGATAGTGCACATCAAAGTCTTGTGGAAATAGTGGAGGTCAAATTATATGGACATATGAAGTTAAATGTTTGTAAGTGTTGTCGAACAGACTCAAGACCATATAATAATTTGTGTCAGACATTATGTTCATAAGAAATCCTATGGTATCATGTTTGACTTGATATATTACTCCTTTAGAATCGTTGAGCATGCACCTAATATCACCATAGATGGAGTATGATAATTTCATGTAATTGAGTCAAATGATGATGTTATAAGTTTGGTGAGGTAAATTATATCCCGATAAGTTTCATGGTAATAAAAATAACTTATTAGAGGAAGGTTCATGGGAAGCTAGAAATAATTGAAGTAGTTTATGGTTCGTGGTTAGCCAAAACCACTTGATGTGCTATTTGTGGCAAGAAAGAAAACAATTGAGGTGTGATGGTTGAGGGTCATTCAGGAAATCCCATAGGCGTAATTCCATAGTGTGGCATGTGTAAGCCAAGGAAAACCCACGATAATGATGATGTAGGGGGAGTTAAAGTACAAGTATGAAGGCATGTGATGGAAGAATGGTTAAATGGACCATTTACATGAAGGACATCCTATTAGACCAATGGTTCTTGTGGCCACTTACACATGCATTATAGTGGATGGTTGTTCCTTAATATAAACATCAACATTTTGGTAATATTTGCATCATAGAGGTATGATGAAAATACTAGTTGGACTAGACATATACCTTCTTGATCAAGAGGTTATTAAGCTCATAGTGTATCATGTGTTGTAGAGGAGAACATATTCATGATACATTAGTTGATGGATTATTAAGACAAGTTAAGTGTTACAAATAAAATATTTCTCCATTAAGGGGGTGCGTTACAGTTAATTAGGGAAATGTATTGTTCCAATACATTAGTGTTCTAAATTGTTCTTATAGATTGTCATATTACCAAAAGTGTGAATTGTAAACTCACATAGGTTTTCTTCTCATCCAATTATAATAGGTTGTTATTGTTATTTACTGCATCTATTCCATTACTATGAATATGAGGATCTATTATGTTTTTGGATATGTATAATATCTAAAAATAAAATCTCTCATGTTGAGAGATTTTTACTGTTCTTATATTTTCTAATTGTGGGATAATATTAGAGAAATGAATTATATACCACTTGGTAAGCAAGAATTTTTGCGAGGTCACTCATCCCGAGACTCCTATGTCTCAATTGAGATTAACTATGGGGATTTCCGCACATTCAATCCCAATTAACCTACAACCCCATTTGAAAACCTTGGCATGTGTTGTTCTTTGTGAACTATTCACTTAGAGTTCCCTTATAGTTTGAACTATTCACTTAGAACTCCCCCCCCACCCCCCTTTTTTTCAGAATCTAAGGTATTTCATAGGGAGACATATCAAATATCATTTTCACGGTTAAATTTCCTGGACTCAAACTTTAACCTATGACCATATACGTGAATATTCGTTTCAAGTTACCATTATCTTATGATTTTGAAGAGTCCACTTAACACTCGTTGCACTTTCTAAATAGTTCATAAGGCACAATACCTACTAATGTTTTGTAAATGGAGTAATAAGCTAAGTGGGCTTGAATATTGGAAGGTTCCACAATCAAGCATACTTTAGATACACGAGTCTTAATATGTTTGGCCTCCCAATAAATCCAAGTTAATCCTACTTCATTAATGTGAGTATCACCCAATGCTATAAGTGGAAAATGGATTATTCAAAAGCATGAGATAATGGTCTAGGACTAGAACTAATGGATATCATTATAAATTAATGACATCATGATTTATTTATTTATTTATTTTATATATGGTTTATGGTCCCCAAAGGTTGGTGACATGCTATTGTTGGGTGTGGAGCTTGATTATCTTCTTTTCGTAGAGGTATCACTGCATTGGACCCTAGTTCGTAATGTGGCGGCAACACCTCCGTAATATTTGCACTGCAAGGGGGGTCCAGGGGGGTTCAAGGGATGTAAAATTGCCTTGTAAAATGTTGTAATTTTGTAGTCAATATGGGCTATTCATTAAGCAGAGATCTGACAGTAGAAGTTATGTTTAATTTAGGGTTTTTTTTTCACTAGAACGAAACCCCTCACTATATATGAGGGAATTGTATTGCGTCTATGTAGATCTGTATTCTAAGTGAGAAAGAGAGAGGAGATTGTGTGAGAGTGAAGAGAATTATAGCGGATCTGTTGTAGGTTGTATCTCTTCAGTTTGCTGGATAATATAAAAGGAAGGACTGGTTGTTTCTCTGTGGAAGTAGCCCAAATTGGGTGAACCATGTATATCTGTGTCTCTTGTTTTATGTGTGTTTTTATGTTTATATTTCTACAATATATTTTATGTGTTCCATTTCTCTGTAATATATAAATTTTCTAACATTTGGTATCAGATTCAAAGGTTTATTTGGCCGATAAACTCACAGGAGAGAAGGGTTCCTGGTTCAAGTGGGAGAAATGGTAGAAGATGGTAGGGCTAGGGTCGAAAAAATTAACTGAAAAAACTACCAACTATGGAAGCTGCAGATGGAATATTATATGTATTAGAAAGATCTGTACCTACCATTGAGCGGAAAAACAAAGACGATGATGAGTATGATAGACACAGAATGGGATATTCTTGACAGAAAAGCACTTGGAAAAATATGGTTGTGCCTAGCGACATCGGTAGCATTTAATATTTCAAAGGAAACGACAAAAGAGGGTTTAATGAAGGAATTGGCCAAACTATATGAAAATAGCCTTGGCCTTAAATAAGGTATTTCTTATGAAGAATTTATTTAATATGAAGATGCCAGAAGGTGGATCTGTTGTTGATCATTTAAATAAATTTAATATAGTTGCCAGTTAGTTATGTTTTGTAGGGGTAACCTTTGATGATGAAGCTAGGGCTCTGTTATTTCTATGCTCATTTCCATAAATTTGGAATGGTTTATTTATCGCCATTAGTAACTCTGTCTCTAGATCTAGTACTTTAAAGTTTGATGATGTTGTCGGTGTAATCCTTAGTGAGGAAATGCGACAGAAAAGCTCCGGTGAGACATCATGAAATTCATTGATTGCAGAGACTAAGGGAAGAAAATGGGAAGAGGAAAGAGCCCAAGATATCGTAGTAAGTCAACGAAAGGCAAATCCATGTCCAGATCAGGGATAGTGTGCTAGAAATGTGGGAATAAAGGACACCTGAAGAAAGACTGCAAGTCTCGGAAGGGAAAAGAAGGAGATGCACAGCAAGAAAACAATCATGACGTGAATATGACAGGTGATGTGTTGCAATATGATTTGATTCTTTCATTAGAAAATATTATTGATGCCTGGGTGGTAGATTCAGGGGCCTCATTCCATGCCACACCTGATAGGAAACATTTTCATGATTATGTTCAAGGAGATTTTGGACAGGTTCGATTGGGTGATGATAAACTCTGTAAAGTTGTTGGAATAAGTACAATTTTCATAAAACAACAAAATGGAAATCAATGGCTATTGAAGCAGGTAAGGCATGTTCCAGATCTAAAGAAAAATCTGATTTCAACAGGGCAGTTGGGAGGTGAAGGTTGTGTAACTACTTTCACAGATAAAACCTGGAAGGTCACTAGAGGATCCTTGGTAATAGTGAAATGAGGAAAAGTTGGTACATTGTATTTATGCAATGGTATTTCTAATTATGTTAATGCTTTAACCTCTACAGGAGAAGATACACATTGTGGCATCGTAGGCTTAGGCACATGAGTGAGAAGGGGATGCAGATTCTTCACTCAAGAAATTTGTTGCCAGGTTTGAAGCATGTTGATTTAAAATTCTGTGAGAATTGTGTTTATCGAAAACAGAAGAGAGTCAGATTCCTTAGAGTTGGGAAAGAAAAGAAGAGCG
>APFE031349795.1:66958-166344 GCA_000404065.3 Pinus taeda
TGCTTCCATGCCATCCATCTTAGCTTCTACGCCTTTCTTTAAACAATCCATCTTAGCTTCTACACCTTTCTTTAAACCATCAATCTTAGCTTCTACATCTTTCCTTAAACCATCCATCTTAGATTCTGTTGTTTTTTGTGCAAGTGACACTTGTTGCACTTGTTCTTGTAATTTTGAAATATCATATAGCATTTCTTCTTCTTCTTCATGAGTCATGCTAGAGATTTTAGGTTCCTTACTAGGTGTTTGCATTTTCTTTCCTCGGGGAATCAGTTACCGATAATAATGCTCTGCTAGCCCTTTGGATTCCTTCAAAATAAATTTTCAAACCAATCTTAAGCAAAAATTTAAAAGAATCTACACACCTTTTTTTTCACTTTGTAGGAGCTCAATATTGCCTTTGATATATCTCTGTACTTTCAGATCATCTAGTTCTGAAATTGCAACCTGTGGTAGCCCTCTGTGTCCTCTTTCCAATGCCACCAATGTAATCCAAATTGGATTCTCCAAGGAAGAGTTATGTGAAACCTCCCACAGTGACCTGATTATAGACTAGTTTAGTAGAGCGAACTTGTACGACATGCCACGAGTCACTATTTCGACCTTTGGCTCTGAAAAATATATAAAAGAAACTACAGTCCGTCCTCTTTCTGCACCTTACTACACAATTTCAATCTAATGCTCAAAAAAAAAGTTATGATGATTTCCCTAGGTCACCTATTTGGAATGTAATTCAGGATTCTGCAAAAAGACCAACTTCCTCAAATCATATCTCCGCAAATATAGTTCAAAAAGCTCTAAAATTTGGACCTGAGATTCAGCGTGATGTCTTCTCAAATGGGTTTTTTTTTAGCTTTTGAAACGTCACAGAAAAAAACTATAGTGAAAATGCCACGATGACCTATTTGAAGTAGCGAGACCCCAGAATCCAAAGCTCTGATACCAAATGTTATGAAACCAGTTCAAGAAAAAGATAGAAAAGATAGATCAACGACTTAAAATTCAGCCTCTTCGAGGGGGAAACCTCCTCTACATTACATAAATGAACAATTCTTGGATGATTCAAATGAAAATACCTTCTTTCTATATATAGGAGTCTAAGGAGTCACAATATAACCCAGCCGACCTAACAATAATAATATAAAGCCACAAAAATAACAATAGAGGGATTCTATGGGGCACAGTAATAACAATAAGGGGGCAATAGGGGCACAACAATATTAATAAGGGGTACAACTACAATAGTAATGGGGTAATCACTAGTATTATAGGGACCCAACATTGATGTTGGACACCAAACTCACTAAGACCACAACCTTCCATCCTCAAACTGATGGCCACACAGAGGTTGTCAATAGGATGATTGTACACATTCTATTCATGTAAAACTCAAAGCATCCACGTACATGGGACAAGAGACTCCCATATGTTCAGCACAGCTACAACCGAGCTCTCGATAGCTCAACTGGCATAGCCCTTTTCAGGTGGTCTTGGGATTCCAGACACTATGTCCCATTGATGTGGCCATGCCACTTGCAGCTACTCACACAGGTTTAGCTCATCTGCAGTCTGAAACAGATAAGGCAAACAACTTCATTGAGCACATCCAATATATTTTCCAGCAGGTCCATGACATTTTGGAGAAATGAAAGGCCAAGTAAAAGCAACAACATGATCAACATCAGGTGCCACACAAGTTTCAAGTGGGTGACAAAGTCTGGTTGCATTTGCAAAACGAATGCCTTACCGGAGCCTATTGGAAACTCAGACCACTCCGATATGGTCCTTACACCATTACCAAGGTTGTGGGAGATAATACATTTGAGGTCAGCATTCCCCCATTCCTTGGCCTGCACCCGATGTTCAACATGGACTGCCTTCAGCGATACTTTCCACCATTACTAGACACATCCGACATTGCAGAACAACTCACACCCACAAAGTTAAATCCACATTGCATGGACCAAGCTACAACTGATCATATCATGGACACACAGATCAAGAACACTCGCTAGTAGAATATCCAACTGTATCAAGTTGTCAAATCATGCCAACTCCTTCACCAAGGCAAGTGGCTCACCAGGGACCAAGTTCAGCAGAAGTTTCCTCATCTCATGGAAGAACTCGATGCAATGGGGACCATTGCTTGCTAAGGGGGGAGGAATGATCCAGCTGGATATTGGTGGCCACCCACCAAGTCCACTTGGACCACCACCATTGTTTCTTTCAGCTTTTCAGTTTCCTTAATTGTTGCACAGTTTACTATTTTTAGCATCTTTTCTGGTCCTGAACTTCCAGAGCTATTTTAAAGCCCTAAACGATGTTTTTTGGAAAAACAGGGAGCAACATGGGTCCATGGAACCATTTTTCTCTGCACAAAGTTGTAGTTCTTGGACAGATCTTTCTAACAAGATATTGTACATGTCAAATGGAGATCGTATGCCAAAGTTATGACCTCGAGAAGTTGATGTACCAATTTACCCAAACGGGGCCCACAGTTTGGCGTTTCATCTTCTAGGGTTAGGTTTTTGGATGTTTAGGGTTTTCCATTGTTTTTTAACAATAAATAGGCCTTCGAGCCTCATTGTAGCACAGTTCAAAGGCATGTAGCCACCATCGCTATCATCGCGCTAGCTGTTTATTTCCATTTTCTGTTTGTAAGCATATCTCAGAGATAAGCTATCATCGCCCTAGCTGTTTATTTCCATTTTCTATTTGTAAGCATATCTCAGAGATAAGCTATCATCGCCCTAGCTGTTTATTTCCATTTTCTGTTTGTAAGCATATCTCAGTATTTTACATTAATGAAATGAAGTATTATTTCCATTGCATCTTTGTGCTTATGGTTATCTAAGTAATTTGTTGCGTTCCTATTTAAATCTAGATCAGTGGTTTCAGAGCCATCTACTTGTTCTCGTTTTTTCTTTGCATGTCCCCAACGAGGTCGAGATAAAAGGAGTTAGGGCTTGAACTAATTGAAACTTTGCATGACCAGCCTCACAAATCCCAACAGCCTCTCATAGCGGATGAAAAGAAAGACGAGGGGGCAAGAGAGCCTATCAAAATCTTGTTTGAAGAAGCCCTCGAGCAATAAAGGAATGCAATGATGGACAACTTTGCCCAGATCCTTTAGTGGCTACCCAGGGGCGATGCATCAACTTCCAACAGCTACTCTGGAAATGCCACATTGTTTAAGGTACAAGATAATTTAGAAATCCCCATATTCGAGGGTCAGATAGATGTAGATCCTGTCCATAAATGGTTAAATCTACTAGAGGGTTATTTTTCTGTTCATGATTTTTCTAGTCGAGAAAAGATTATTTTTGCTCTTCTCAAAGCAGCCCCTCATGTCAAGGACTAGTGTGAAACCTACTGTGAGCAGAAGGATGAAAGTAACGGCTCACTATTTTTAGCTGCACCCACCTGGAATTCATTTCAGGAGGCCATCAAGGAGTGGTACTACCCTGTCAGAAGCTATGAGGATCAATACATAAAGTGGACCATGTTGCGGCAAGGAAGGGACCAAGACGTGCCGGAGTTTACCAATATTTTCCATACCCTTCACAAAAAGTTGGGTATCAAGGATTCAGAGCAGCACTTGATACTCAAATATTGTGGCTACCTGCACAAGTACATCCAGGAAGTAATAGAATTCCTGAAGATCTCCTCCCTCATCATGGCATACCGATATGTCATCAAGGTTGAGCAAAAGTTTAAACAGCAGAAGCAAGACTTTGGATCTGTGAATCTAAAGCAAGGCAAAGGTGCCCCCAAACCACAAAACAAAGGACAAAGCCAAGAAGGGGCAGCCCAATACAACCTGCCAAAGCTACAAGCAAAGAACACAGTTGCGAAGCCAAAAAAGGACATGGGAAAATGGTGTGAGTTCCATAAAAGCTCCACTCACAACACAAGTGAGTGTCGGGCCAAGCAGTCACTGGTGGCTGACCTAAAAGTTTTAGAATCAGATGCATGTTCTAACTCTGAGTCAGAACTCAACAAGGGGAATGACAAAGGGAAGTAGCTTATCGATGCGGAGCCCAACGCCACCGTTGCCACCATGAAGATCTAGAAGGAGGAGCCCGAAGATCTAGAGGAGGAGGAGCGTCTTTCCCACTCCAAGATGTGGGTAAAGCGATCCCCGCTACTATTCATTATCGACAGTGGGAGCCAAAAGATCCTAATTTCGATAGAGGTCGTGAAGTGGCTGGGCTTACCGATAACAACACATCCACAACCATACACCATCGGGTGGCTTCACCAAGGATAGGATCTTCACGTGAGCCAGCAACATCGCCTTCCATACAACATAAAGCCCTTCATAGATGTGGTATTGTGTGACATTACTCCCCTTGAAGTTTTTGATGTATTACTAGGACAACCATACTTGTGGAAGCGACATGCTGTGTATGAATCAAGGCCTCGTGTTGTTATTATTACTTTGGGAAATAAGTTTTACAGGATACCGGTGGTCGCACCTCCTACTGCCATCTCTTTGGTTACTGCAAAACAGTGCAGTAAGCTCATTTCCAACACCAGGAAATTTGTTTTCCTAATGATATGCCCTCAAGGAAAGAAGAAGACGGTGTCCACGACCTCCAGATAGGGCCCCTCTGCACAACAACTATAGATGGACAAGGTCGTGGAGGAGTACAAGGACATCTTCACCTCCCCTGTAGGGGTTCCTCTACACTGTCAGGTCAAGCACTCCATCGATCTGACCCTAGGTGCGCCGCTACCCGATGGACCAATCAATCGGCACTCCATTCTAGAGAATGATGAAATCAAGAGGCAGATTCAGAAGCTGTTGCAGAAAGGTCACATCCGTCCGATTTCATCGCCCTCTGGGAGCCTGAATGTGTTGGTATAGAAGAAGGATGGGATTTGGAGACTCTGGATTGACTATCGAGCACTGAACAAGATCATTGTCTGTAATATGCTCCCGATCCCATGGATTTATGACCTCTTGGACCAGCTGAAGGGGGCAATATATTTCAGCAAGACCGATTTAAAGTCAGGATATCACCAGGTACCAATCGAACCCTCCAATGTGTGGAAGACTTCCTTCAAAGCCAAGGAGGGCCTTTTCAAATGGTTGGTTATGCCTTTCAGATTGACGAATGCTCCTGCAACCTTAATGAGGCTAATGATGACATCCATGGCCATTCACCAACTCATTTGTAGTGGTATACTTGGATTACATCTTGATCTTCAGCTAGAGTTGGGAAGAGCACCTCCACCACATCCGATGGGTTCTCCAAACACTGCATTAACACAAGTTTTGTGCCAATTTGGAGAAATGCACTTTTGGCATGACCCAATTTTAGTATCTCGGATACATTATTGATGAACAGGGGGTGCATGTGGAGCCAGCCAAGATCCAAGTCATTCGATATTGGCCCTCTCCAACCACTCTAATAGAACTTCGCAGCTTTCTAGGTCTTGCCACCTTCTACTGTTGGTTCGTGTTGGGATTTTATCATATCACTTGACCATTGAGTCAAGTCACCAAGGGAGGATCAAAAGCAAAATTCTTTTGGTCTAAATCTCAACAGAAGGCATTCACAAAGTTGAACTATCGCCTCTGCTCAACACCAGTGTTCGCATTTCCAGACTTGCAACAACCATTTGAGCTCGAGACAGATGCCTCTGACTATGCTATTGGGGCAGTCCTTACTCAACACGAGCATCCAGTGTCATATCACAGTGAGACACTTTCAGACACAATCCAGAAGAATCCCACTTATGACAAAGAGATGTATTCCATTGTGTAGGTTGTTAGAAAATTATATATTACAGAGCAATGGAACACATAGAATATTGCATAAATATAAACACAGAAAATGCATCAAACAAGAGAGACACAGATATACGTGGTTCACCCACTTTGGGCTATGTCCACCCCGAACAGCCAGTCCTTCATTTCTATTATCTAGCAAAATGAAGAAACACAACCTACAGTAGATCTGTTGTAATATCCTCTGTTTTCTCTCACAGTCTCACAACTCTGTTTCTCACTTAGAGAATACACATCTATTACACAGCCTTAAATACAATGCCCTCATACAATGAGAGGGAGTTGCCTTCTAGGGCAAAAAAACCTAAACTAAACATAAGTTTTACCGTCATATCATCCATCTAATGAATGGCCCAAATTGACTAGAAATTACTATACTTTTACAAGGCAATTTTACATCTATTTTTAGCTTCGGGGGCACTACCCCTGAAACCCTCGCCGAGGGATCACTAGCTGGGGGGGATCGACCCCCTCGAACCCCCGCAGGGGGGATAGGTCCCCACCGCACACCCTCACATGGAGGGGTGTATAAACTTCCTGAGGTATACATCCAGCTGAAACAAAGACCTATGAACAATCATGCTCCACACCCAACACTCTCCCACTTGGAGAATGATTGTAGCAACTCCATCACTGCTTCATTTGCTAGACAATGACTCCTCTTTGGACTTGGTTGTTTCTCATCTTCATCGTCATCCTTGAAGACCAATTGAAACCGAGCATATTCTCAATTTCTTCTTGGTTACAACTTTTGTTAGCATATCTATAGGATTTTCGCTAGTGTGTATCTTTTCCAGCTTCAACTCTCCATCTTCCAACACTGATCGTATGAAATGGTACTTGAGTTGTATGTGTTTAGTCCTGGAATGAAATGCTGAGTTCTTTGCAAGATGAATGGCACGTTGGCTATCACTGTATAACCTGCCCATATCATGCTCGTTACCCAATTCACCCATAAACCTTTGTAGCCAAATCATTTCTTTACTAGCCTCTGTAGCAGCAACATACTCCGCTTCTGTTGTTGAAAGTGAAACAACACTTTGAATTTTTGAAACCCAACTGACAACTGTTCCACCTACAGTAAATACATATCCTGTAGTGCTCGTCCTATTATCTTTGTCACCTGCTATGTCTGCATCAACATATCCCTATAGAGAAATGTTTGAACCACCAAAGCATAATGTTTCATTTGTGGTACCTTTCAAATATCTGAGAATCCATTTCACTGCCATCCAATGTTCCTTTCCTGGATTGTTCATGTACCTACTTAAAACTCCCACTGCATGTGCAATATCAAGCCTTGTGTAGACCATTGAGCTTCCACATGCTAATGCATATGGAACTTTAGACATATAATCCATGTCTTCTTGGGTCTTTGGCTACATTTCCTTACTAAGTTTGAAATGGCTAGCAAAAGGTGTACTAACTAGTTTTACATTGTGCATATTAAATCTTTTCAACACCTTTTGTATGTACTCGTTCTAAGACAGCGTTAATTTGCTATTTTTCCTGTCTCTAGTTATTCTCATACCAAGGATTTGTTTTGCAGCTCCCAACTCCTTCATTGCAAATGAATTTGCCAATTTTCTTTTGAGTACATTTATTTCCTACATGTTAGACCCTGCAACAAGCATTTCATCCACATACAATAACAATATAATATAGCTGCCATCATTTTTCTTTTTCAGATAAACACAATGATCAGAGTGACATCTAGTATAAACTTGTTCAGACATAAACTTGTCAAATTTTTAGATACCACTGCCTTGCGGCCTGTTTTAAGCCATACAAGCTCTTCTTTAACCTGCAAACTAGTTCCTCCTTCCCTTTCACCTCATATCCTTGTGGCTGCTGCATATATATCTCTTCCTCCAAATCCCCATGGAAAAAGGATGGCCTTACATCTAACTTCTCAAGATGAAAATTTTCAACTGCTACTAGACTTAAAATACGTCTGATTGAAGTCATTTTAACAACAGGAGAAAATATTTCATCAAAATCAATACCTTTCTTCTGTGCAAACCCCTTCACCACAAGTCTAGCTTTGTACCTCTGTTTTCCTCCATCTTCTTCCTTTAGCCTGTAAACCCATTTGTCGGCAATGTAGTTTTACCTATAAGCAACCTGACTAAGTCCCAAGACTGGTTATGCATTAAGGAGTCCATCTCTTCTTCCATGGCTAGCTCCCACTTCTTCCTACTTTCAACCTTCATTTCTTCTTCATAACATTTGGGTTCACCAAATTCAGTCAATAATAAATAATATAATGAAGGAGAGTATCATTCAGGGGGTCTACTTATCCTGGTAGATCTTCTAACACCACTTTCAAGTGTTTGGGGTGCCTGTTGCTGTTGCGGTGGTTGTTGTTGTTGTGGTTGTTGATTATTATTATTTGCAGGCACCTTTGCATTTTCAGTGATTTTGTCAAGAGCTGTGTGTTCCTTGTTTTCTTTTTCTTGTTTCTTTTCCTGCAACTGATTCTTATACAAGACCTTTTCATTGAATATTACATCTCTGCTCCTAATGATTTTGTGATTTTCGTAATCATATAAAAGATAACCAAAATCATTAACACCATATCCAATAAAGGTACATTTCTTTGACTTTGCCTCAAGCTTTGTTCTATTTTCTTTATTAATATGGACAAAGGCCTCACAACCAAAAGGCTTTAAAAAGAGTAGTTTACCTTTTTACCTGTCCATGCTTCTTTAGGAGCGCCAACATCCAAGGAACTTGAAGGCCCTCTTTTTATTAGATAAATAGCATTATCTATAGCATCTGCCCAAAATTGTAAAGGCAATCCTACATGCAATCTCATGCACCTTCCACGCTCCATGATTGTTCTGTTTATCCTTTCTGACACACCATTTTTTTGTGGAGTTCTTGGAACTGTCTTCTCTCTATGACTTCCATGCTCTGAATGGTACCTATCAAACTCTTTGCTGTAATATTCACCTCCATTGTCTGATTTGAGACACTTCAATTTCTTTCCTGTCTCAATCTCAACCAAAGCTTTCCATTTCTTGAAAGTATCAAATACATCAGATTTATTCTTAACACAATAAATCCAAGTTTTTCTAGTTGTATCGTCAATAAAAGTAACATAATAACGAGAGACACCAAGAGATGATACCTGAGTAGGTCCCCATACATTTGTATGCACAAGCTCTAATTTTTTTCTTTTTTTTTCTTTCCCAACACTGATAAATCTGAATCTCTTCTATTTTCCATAAATGCAATTCTCACAGAATTCCAAATCAACATTCTTCAAAGCCAACAACAAATTCCTTCAATGAAGAATCTTCATCCCCTTCTCACTCATGTGTCCAAGCCTATGATGCCATAATGCTGCATCTGCTCCTTTGGAAGTTAAAGCATTAACAGAGTTAGAAATACCATTTCTTAAATACAATGTGCCAACCTTTTCACCTTTTTCTATTACCAGGGCTCCTTTGGTGACCTTCCAAGCTTTATTTGTGAAATTTGTCACACTACCTTCACCACCTAACTACCCTGTTGAAATCAGATTTTCTTTAGATCTTGAACATGCCTTACCTCCTTTAGTATCCATTAGTTTTCATTCTGTTGTTTTACAAGAACCTTACCCATTCCAATAATTTTACAGGGTTTATCATCACCCAAACGGAGACTTGTCCAAAATCTCCTTGAACATAATCATGAAAATATTTCTTATCAACTGTGGCATGGAATGAGGCCCCTGAATCTACCACCCAGGAATCAGTAATATTTTCGAAAGAAAGAATCAAAGCATCTTGTAACACCTCACCTGTCACATTTGCTTCATGATTTTTTTCTTGCTATGCATCTCCTTCTTTTCCCTTCCAAGATCTACAGTCTTTCTTTAGGTGTCCTTTTTTTCTGCATTTCCCGCACCCTATCCCTGATCTGGACTTGGATTTTCCTTTCCTTGATTTACTGTGATATCCTCAGCTCTTTTCTCTTTCCATTTTTCTTCTCCTAGACTCTGAACTCAAGCCATTACTTGATGTCTCACGGAAGTTTTTCCGTCGCATTTCCTCGCTAAGGATAGCACTAACAGCATCATCAAACTTTAAAGTATTAGATCCAGAAATAGAGTTACTAATGGCCATTACTAAACCATTCCAACTTTCTGGCAATGAGCACAAGAATAACAGAGCTCTAACTTCATCATCAAAGTTTACCCCTATAGAACTTAACTGACTTGTAACTGTATTAAAATCATTTAAATGGTCTGCAACATATCCACCTTCCGACATCTTCATATTAAATAATTATTTCATAAGAAATACCTTGTTTGAGGCTGACGGTTTTTCATATAATTTCGCCAACACCTGAATCAAACCATATGTTGTTTCCTTTGAAATGTTGAAGGCGATCGACATTGCGAGGCACAACTGTACTATTCCGAGTGCCTTTCTATCGAGAATGTTTCATTCTGCATTTTTCATAACTGTCAACTTCTTTGCTTTTCTGCCCAATGGTAGGTACAGATCTTTCTAATACAGATAATCTTCCATTTGCATCTTCCACAGCGGGAAGTTTTGGCCATTAAATTTCTCAACCCTAGACTTACCATCTTCCACCATTTCTCCCACTCGAATGAGGAACCCTTCTTTCCTATGAGTTTATCAACCAAACAGGCATTCAGCTCTGATACCAGTTGTTAGAAAGATTATATATATGACAGAGAAATGAAAGACATATAATATGCGGAAAAACACAAACACATAAAACCAGAGAGACATAGATATACATGGTTCATCCAGTTTGGGCTACGCCCATCCCGAACAGCCAGTCCTTCCTTTCTATTATCCAGCAAAATGAAGAGACACAACCTACAGTAGATCCATTGTAATATCATCTATTTTCTCTCACAGTCTCACCTCTTTGTTTCTTGCTTGGAGAATACACATCTATTACATAGCCTCAATACAATGCCCTCATACAAAGAGAGGGGTTGCCTTCTAGGGAAAAAACCCTAAACTAAACATAAATTCTACCGTCAAATCATCTGCCTAATGAACAACCCAGATTGACTAGAAATTACTATACTTTTACAAGGCAATTTTACATCTATTTTTAGCTTCGGGGGCGCTACCCTGAAACTCCCGTCAGGGGACCGCTGGCCTCAGGACTCCCCAGCTGAGGGGGTGGGCCCCCTGAACCCCCGCAAGGGGGATAATTCCCCCCCACCCGCACCCCCCCGCATGGAGGGGTGTACAATCTTCCTGAGGTATACATCTAGCTGAAACAAAGACCTCTAAATTAGGATGATAATCATGCTCCACACCCAACAAATCTTATTCAATGGAACATAAATATTTACCTTTTCAAGCTCCCTTTGAATTTTGAATGTAGATTGGGTCTTCTCTATACCTCCTAGTTTAGCTTCTCCTTCACTACCACCTATGTTTTCCTACAAGATAGGTGCTTCCTTTGTTGTGTGCTCCCCTAAGCCATTTATTTCCTTATTCAAGGGGTCTTTTATCCTGGCAAGGTCAAAATTCAGCTTGCCTTTCCCTTTGTCTGGTAATGGAGGAGTAACTTGGGGAGAAGGTTCCTCCTATTGCTATCGTTCTCTTGACCACTTCTTTGAATATCTTAGATTATATTTATGTTGTGGTTATGCCAACATGAACTCTGCAAATTGTTTACAATAATAATCCATATCTTGCTTATTAGATACTTCTCCATCAGGACTAACCTCTTGGTGAACCATATTCTCCATTTCTTCTTTAAAGAAAGAAAAATATAAGTTTTTTTGCATCTCCTATGTATATGACCATTTCGCATCGGGATCATCTTCTAAATATAAAAGAGGAGGGATCTAATATGGTTGTTCCTTTCTTTCCCTTAGCAATATCTATAATGGAGGCCTTCTATATTGCGAGTTATATCCCTTATCGTTGCCTTGAGCATTCTATTTGGAGGGACTCTTGTTCTAAATTTCGAGTTTTCCAACCTTATGTGACAAACTCCTAATGAGTTGATATATCTCCTCCAAGTTCAGGTGTGGTCTCTCTGGTTTGACTAGATGAGGAAGCTTCTTCTTTACCTCTTCTATTCCTGATAGTTCCTGCTTTCCACTTGACTTCCCTATGGAGGCAAAATTTGCTTCTACTTCAAGAGTGTCGACCTGCAGTTGATCTAAGGTAGGAGATTTCCTTTCTCTTAAGGTGAAACAAAATTTAGTCTCAAAGGCTCCCAAGTAAACTACATGAGCAGGTGTTGCATGAGGTTTTATCTCAATAGGCAAGTTGTTATACTATTTATTGAATCTCTTATTAAAATCTGAGATATTCTCCTTTGGCTTCTTCTTGACGGCATTGAACTCTATGAGGAGGCACTCATGATCTCTCTTCTCACACCATTTATATGTGAAGGAGGTTTCCAATTTCTCCCAGGTGGTGATGGAAGCATCAGGGAGGGTTTTAAACCATTTTCTAGCTTCTCCATCAAAGGAATGTACAAAAACTCTCAGGACCACATCCAGTTGTTCTACATTCAGGTTCTCAGCAAAAGAACAGAAGGCCTAAATGTGTTTTTAGTAGAATTATCATCTTCCCCATTAAGCCTATGCAATAGTTTCAAGTAGTCATAGAGCATAACACTCAGGTGTTAAGGTAAATCGAGAGGTTCATACTTATTTAGTAAGAAGCACGGAATAGGCATCTGTATTGGTGGAGAAGGATTATTATTCGCTTGAGGAACTGAGATCAAGACCACAGGGGTTGAGGGGGAAGGAGGGTATGTCAAGGTCTTAGGATCAAGTTCTAAATTGTGACCAACAGTGGACTGAGAACCGGAGGATGAAGTGGCAAAGGCTAGTGAGATGGTAGTAGAGGCAGGGGGTTCTCTCTCTCTCAAAATTAATTTTTCAAGGTCAAGAACAAATGGGGCTTTCTGTTGTGAGGTGTTTGAGCAAGTATGAAGCCTTCTAAAAGCTAAGGTTATGGATGTAAATAAGGGGGGTGTGGATTCACCAAGGTGATGTGAATGAAATCATAACAGACTTCACTCACCTAGACAAAGGGTGCTCAATTTGTCGTAGCCCAGAGGCAAAATCCTTCAATATGTTCCCCGGCAACGACGTCAAAAGATGTTTTAACTCCCAAAGATAGCCTTAGATTGCTTACAAGACCAGTGCCTAGGTACATCTAAATCAATGTGCCTCAAATGATTCTCAACTAGGAGGAGACGCCACCCATATTCTATACATATATATCAGAGATTTGGTTCTTTCATCCAAAGATACAAGCCACATGTTTCAGCATTTCTATACACACATAGTTCCTAGAAATATAGCAGAAATAGTGGAGGCCAAGCACTTTAAAGATTTATATTTTTAATCATATTTATAAGAGAA
The DNA here is from genome assembly GCA_000404065.3 of Pinus taeda. NCBI lineage: Eukaryota > Viridiplantae > Streptophyta > Pinopsida > Pinales > Pinaceae > Pinus > Pinus taeda. The sequence goes on from APFE031349795.1 coordinate 80,125, forward strand.
ATGAGACAAGTCAAAGAGGAAGAACAACTCAAGATATAGAACTCAAAGCACCAAGAATTCTATATGTAGAATATGGAGCCTGAAACCATGAGATTTACTATAACTACTAAGTTAGAGGAAGATGTAGTGGACAAAAATGAAGTTGAGTGATATGCTTCATGCAATTCAGCTTGAAAATATGATTTCAACCCCTCACACACGCATATGCATTAACCCTTTAACACATATGAGTATGTAGTCAAGTCTGAAATATCAGAGTATATTATTTATTATTGCATGAATTCAAAAGAGGAAAACATATAAGATGCATGGAACGGGGAAATAACACTTTGTAATACTTTAGAGGAGGAATCACCACCAATCCTGTAATATTCTACAAGATCTATGTACCTAAGTGATACAGTTTACAAAAATACAGAATTTATTTTCAGATTTTGGAACCCTTTTCAATGTTGTGACCCCCTATTTATAAGAAGAGGGGGTGCTTTCAATCATGGTTTCATACATAAAATATTGGGCCAAGTTTTTAGCTGTCAAGTCATCTTTCTCTCTCGGTCAGGGGAGGTTCTGTATCCAAAAACATTAAGAACAATAACAATGGCCTCACAAAGGAAGGAATATCATAGAATCCTGAAACAGGTGAGACATTAATGCAAAATTCCCAGCTCCCCATCACTGTAATCACTTATGTTTCATGGTTGCATTTAGTTTACGACATATTCTCCTGCACTACTCAACTAACTCTTCTCATTCGGTCTTAAAAATATTCGATGCCAACCTTGAGAATGGGTTACGGAGAGCCACTTCTAGGAGGTTCCCATACATGGTTTTGAATGTTCCTTCCCCTGATTCACTACTACATCTGCCTTCGAGACTGACTCTGTCACTTTGGCCTTAAATGTTCTACTGAATCCCTCAATGCTTTGCTATGCCTAGACTCAAGGCTTGATCTCCTATATCTTTCTTTGCAGTTGCTTTCGATGCCAACCTCATCGATTTCTGCCATAAAAACCTTATGAGCACAAGTTGGCACCCCGATCCAGCCTAGGGGTGCATTCTCAGTTTAATGATAGAAGTCTCAAGGGGCACGAGCATTCATCTCTTCATACAAGTGAAAGGGCACATACTTATACCTTTGGAATGAGTGAAAGGGCCCCTTTGGATTTCCCCCTTAGCCTCTCTTTATTTTAGCCCCTTTATTGAATTTCCTTATATGACCAGGGTTGGAACCAAAGGGCCCATGTGTTGGCTCTAAAGCTCTCAATAACTGTGTAGCGAGGCTTTTCTTTATACCATATAAGTCCCTCGTCAGTTGATTTCGTGGATGTGAAATCCCTATACAATACAACACATACCCTATCGAATTTGGGGGCCCATTTCCTTTTCGCAATCACAACTAGGGAGGAGACATACCTAAAGAGAAAGCTTTACATTGAGCAATCATTGATCACCAATTGTGATAGGTGACGTCATCACTGCCACGTGTCACCCTGTGAGTGGTGACTCGTGGCACCCAGAAATGGCCCCATAGGACCCTTGAAAACACCAAAAACGAGTGACATGTTTCCACCCGCTGCGTCAGCATCCATATGTGCCATGTCATAGCTGATGTCAGCTACCATGTTAGCTCAATGGACCAAGTATATGTTGCCACATGGCCCCCTAGAGCAGAGAGAAAAATGCCTACTCGCTCTTATTTTTCCATGATTTCCTTTGTTAACACTTTCCATCCCTTCCTCGGCGTTGCAAAAATATATCGCATTATAGGCCCCCCGCATGGTTTGGAGTATGATGTAACTGAGGGACTGCTAGATCTACAGGATGTGATATGCAATATCAGCATTCAGGACCGTTGTAATGCGGGATGTGGGATGCGGGATTGTGCCATGTGGAGGAGAGAGAATGGGGTGGCCCGCTCCTATTTTGTTAACCGTTTTCTTTGTTAATGAATTTATCAGTCTCCCCTGCAAATATTACTTTGTATCGCAATCAGGCCCCCAATGCAGTCTTCATGACTTAAATCTTGTCGATACAGATAAATGTGGTGCCCTAACCCACCGACGCCGATATGTGATATCGGCGATCGACGAATCGCAGTTTCTGTAATCATTGATGTTGTTTGCCTCCTGGTCCCCACCGATACCGATATATGATTGCGATGAACTGTGCCAAGTCCTGATTGTGATTTTTTCTCCATACTCATCCATTTAACTCAATCAGTTGGGCTTTCTAGGGGAAATCTTCTACAAGCTCTAACTTTTGATCTCAGAACCCTTTTTTTGACTTCTATATACCACCGGAAATATTTTTCCGAGCGTTATGCAATGGATAGGATCTTATAAAGCTCAGATAAATTTTGTGGCTCAAGAAATGGATTCAACTTCACTATTCTCATGCATCTTGGACCACTGATCATTTGCAAAGTTGTGAGTGAGCAGTAAATGACAACACTATTCTTGTACCAAATCAGACCTCAAGCATTCCCAATTTAGTAGTTTCTCCCTCCCATTCACCAAGTCTTGGTAATTATGCCATCTTTTGGGAAGGCCTAGAAGAGCTAGGCTCACTAGGTCATCTTCTACAACATTCACACCAACCCCTCCAAGCTCATCCTGAAATTGTGTAATTCTGGTGAGATACTGCATAATAGTGTCATTCTTCTACATCTTGATATTTTGAAGTTTGCCTTTGAGGGCCTGTTTTCTATTATGACTACTATTTTCAAACAACTCTGTCAGTTCCTTCCACATTGTCAAAGGAGTTACTTTCTCATGGATATTTGAGACAATTTGGTATCAGACTCCCTCTAATATTATTCTCCTCACCTTGGCTACATATTTATTCCATTGGGCTAGGTTTTGAGTATCATTTAATTTTGGCTTTGAAATGTATGTCTTTACATATTCCAACAATTCATTGTCATCAAACACCACCTCCATGAGATCCTTCCATGCAATGAAATTCGAGTTGCCTTACAAGGCATACTCTAATCTTAGCCCATTGAAGGTCATTTTCCCAACTATGAAGAGATCCTGCTACATTGAAGCTGCAAATTTGAACCCGTTGAGGAATAACTTCGAAATTCATGTTCTAATGTGAATCCTTCTATCATGCCATGTATAAATACATTGATATAATTACAACTTCTCAAGAAATTTAATCTGAAATCAATAAACGCAATTCTACTCTACTGATTTACGAAATTTATTTCACAATTTAGAACAACATTCACAAAGATGCAATAAGAAAAACCACACATGCATAGTATGTTTCTAGTGGAACCCAGCTAGGAAAAACCCCTCAAGCCTCTTTGCATTAATCAGATGAATAGGTAATGTATTACAATTTCTTACTTGCTTTGAGCACAACCTATAAGTGAATAACGTGTCTCTCTGCTTAATGAGAAGATATGTCCCAGACTTGGTAAATTTTTGCTTCTGCTTGAGCCCCTATTTCCTTGTGTAAATACTGAGGAATTAACCCACATTGTTTTAGGAATTTTTCTCCAATTGATTGCACAATTTACAAGGTTTGATCAGCTAACTGCATACCACACCTATACACTGAAACTAGTTTACAATTGCTTGTTACATTGCCTTGGAATCTCCACCACAACTGGGGAACTCAAATTATCTACATGTACCAGATATATCGAGATGATTGATCAGTTAACTGGATGATCATTGAGTTAGACTATTATCCCACAACACAACTGACCTTCCACTAGTTCCATCAACTGTTAGAACTAGTTTAACTGAAAACAACTAGAAATAATTGACCTTAATTGCTACAAATTATAAATCACATATTCTTAACTGAACTCCAAGCCCTCTAACTCAAATTTACTGAGCTAAATGAGTGACAAGAGCCACGTCACACAAGTTAACTACCTCCAAGTTGTTTATTGATGTGGAAATTCAAATTTTTTGAATTTGACCAAGGAAAAGTCAAATTGAGACTTTCTTACTACACTTCTCAACATCAATCATGCCCTGAGATATATAATAAAACAAAAGGGGTTGATTCCTAGCTCTACAATTCAATTTTGTGGAGATCTATAAGTTTCTATTAGATGCTTAGTTTATTGTAGGTCACATTATCTACTCTGGGAGGTATATTCTTTTATATTCTCATTTTTTTTTTCAAGTTGGCATATTTGGAGGGACCCTATGTGTAGAGAATGGAAAAGATATTGAATATGAAGTTTAAGGTAGATAAATTCAATGGGAAGAATTTATTCGAGTTATGGGAGCTCAAGATGTGATTTTTCTTGGTGCAACAAGGAATGTACAGGGCAACAAGGAATGTATAGGGCCTTGGATGGAAAGAGAAAGAAACAAGTGGGTATATCTTATAAAGACTAGGAAGGTTTGGTTAGAGATCTCTCAACACCATGGATTTCTATTTGGAAAATGATTTCATTTTCAATATCATTAGAGTGGTAATAGATTTAATCCTATGGAGCAGAATGGAAATCCTATACATGATGAAATCCTTAACAAATTGAATCTACTTGGGGAGTCACTTTATAATCTCTAGATGAAAGAAGTTACAAAAATTATTTATAGCTATAATATATTTAATATTCTTATATGCTAATTAACTATTATGGATGTAAAAATCATGAGGAAGATAAGAAGTGATGTTATTGTATTTATTCCAAAATCTTGGGATTACATAATCACTTCCATTGGGTTTGGTAAAATTGACTCTCTTGACTATGATTCTATTGTGGGAGCATTGTTGTCTTAGGCGGTTTTAAGGAAATCAAGTATAGAAACCTCCACACCAAAAGCAATGGTGGATAGAGATTGATCAAGAGAAAGAGGGGATATATGAAAAGGTACATCATGATCTAAGTCAAATGACATGAAGGCGATCATGTATCTTTCGACTAAGGAAAAGAGTCAAACTCTTAGGGCCTTGTTTAGGTTCCCTTTGTGTATTTATGGAGGCAATACTCCTCTTTTCATTCACTTAGATATTCAAAATAATTGAAATCATATAGATATGATTATTCAACTGATTCATCCATGATTGGAACGGGTGTTTTTAAAGGAAAATAAAATTGTAATATAAAAAATAAACATGATCTAGTGATTCATTCCATGGTACACATCAATTCATACATTATGAGGAAACACTTGTGAGGTAAATCAATAGATAGAAAGTATAGAAATGATCCAGCTATTTAGAGAACTACGACATGATTTCATGCATTCATATATCATAAAGTGTCATAGGATAAAATTCACAAGACATCATTTCTCATTTAAAAGTCTCAAAACCATGAATGGCATGCACTGCCTAAGAGTCAAAGAATAATTTTACAAACTTTAAGTTCTGAATAAATTTCTTCCTAAAGCACTTTACAAAATCCTAATATGTAAACATAAAAAATTTGTAAGGCTTTTGCCCCTATGGGATTGGCATTGAACTCCCATGACCAAATAACATGAGGTTACATGGAAGAAAAGGAGAAACTACAATCAAGGATAAACTTTACAAATATATAAGACAACTCATAAAGTTGGATGATCAAGAATGGGGCAAAAGAACAGGAATTTATTCAAAGAAATGTAAAGGTCACTCACAAAATTGTAGAAGTACAATTAGTGGAATGAATCCTCTCTCTTTGAAAAAAAAAATATCTTATGATTTTGATTTTCTCCAAAGTATAATATTTTCTTTATCTTTGGAACTACTTTAAAACTATTTTTTTCATTATGGTGTTAACTGAATAAAGGTTCATTTTGAAAATATGAAATTAGGAATTCACCCTCCAAACTAGACCCCATTTCAAACATTTCATATTTCTCTCTTTTAAAGTCATTTTCAAAAATAATTTTCTGATAGGCCCAAAATTGGTCATGACCATTATTTTAATTTTCTAAGCTAATAACTATAATTTTAGCCATATAACCAATTCTCATTATGTTCTTTATGGTTTTATATTTCCAACAATCTCTCATTTTCCTAAATAAGACATTAGGAACTCAAGTTTTAGTCTATGGAATTTCATGACTCAACCACCATTGATCTACACAAAGTGACTTAGCAACCATTAATCTATTCCACGTAAATCTTGGTGAACGATTTATAAATCCACCCTACTCACTCCAAATTCATTATGGGAGGGAATTTATAATGCTTTCTAAAGAAATGGACTCTTTATAATCTTTCTATATGAAGTAGAAAAAGACATGGAAATTTTCATAACTTACACATAATGTAGTTTTTAATTATCACCTCATTTCCTACTCATTGTGTTAAGTCATTTCCCAGTCATATATGCACAACTAATACCTTCCAAGTATCACCCCAATATATGTCTACCTAGATGTCATGTGTCATAAGAAGATATGTCAAAATATATTAGGAAAGAAAATTATATGACAAAATTACACTAATGTAGAGGTGAGGTGCAGAAATCTAAAAAATAAAGTATGTGTGAAGAAGTAAAATTAAACAGAGGTAAAATTAGCCAAGTAATGAAATATGGAGAGAAAAGTATGTGGAGAAAAAGGTTGTGCATAGTTAAGGAAGGAAAGGGAAGCACAGACGAAAGGGTCTACATATGTGAGGGGAAGTAATGGTTATGCAAAATAAATTTACAGATGAATATGAAGTGGCACTAGTAGAAAATGAGCAAATAATGACTAGGTGACTAAAAAAGTTAGTCAGCACAGCTTTTCCAAGTGAAATACTACCAAAAATGAGCAATCTTAAGTGACCAAACTAAAAACAACTAACATAAATCACTAATTTAGTTGCGGGTCAAAATATGTGACTAGATAATAAGTAATACAACTAAAAATGACTAATTTAGTCTAAGAACAAAAGTACAACTACCTAACAAATACTACAATAATATGAATCAATTTTTTATGTTAGTTATCTTAATTATGTCAAGCAGTCTAAACTTACAAGTGATAGGGGACTGAAAGGTTCTTAAAGATTGGTTGAAAGGTTATCCTTTCTTAAATACTTCTTCATCCTCACATGGTGTATAGGTGAGCCAACTTTGCACTATTTATCTCTAATAATTTGTAATTTTAAAAATATATTTTTTCATAAAAAAAATATTTTATGTATTTTTAAAAAATCTATTCATTTAATCTAATTGGGTCTAGTTCTAATTTGAAATTAATTTAAAATGAAATTTTAATTTTTAAGACTATAATATCAAATAAAAACTACTTTAATTTCATATTAACCAACCTACATCCACCTTAACCCAGGATCTATCGAGCATTGAGAGGGGTCCAATCTCTCAAGGTGAAAACTTTTTTTTCTAGTGAAAAATTTGAGAAAATGTTTTCACCTCGAGCGATTGGATCCCTCTAGGTACTTGATAGTTATAGGGTTAATATGGATCTAGGTTGGTTATATAATATCTATATTTGTAATTGTGTCTCTTTGTTATTCCCTCTCTCTATATCACCCCCGAAATATACACACACTCTCTCTCCCTCTCTTCCCCTTCTCTGTCTATCTCTCTCTTCCCCTTCTCACCCTCTCTATCTATATCCTTCTCTCGATTCCCTCCCGCTCTCCTCTCTTCCTCATCCTCTCTCCATGACTCCCTTGTCGCCCCCTCTCTCTCCACCTTTATCCCTCTATGTTTTTCTTTTTCCCTCCCTCTCCTACCCCCTCCAACTCCATCTCTCTCTCCTCATCTCTATCTTCCTCCCTCTCTATCCCTTATCTCCCAACTCCCTCTATCTCTCCACCTTAAATCACTCTCCCTCTCTCTTTTTCTCTTCTGTCTAACTCTATCCCTATCTCCCCCCCCCCCTATCCTTCTCCATCTCTATGTCTTCATCTCTCTCCCTTCCCCTTCTCTCCCTATCTTTATCCTCTCATCTTCTTTCTCTTCCCTCCTCTCCTCTCTCCCTCACTTTCTCTCCATCTCTCCCTTCTCGCTCCTCTATCTATTCACCTCTTTCTCTCTATGTCTTTGTTCTTTCCTCTCTCTCTCTCTCTCTCTCTCTCTCTCTCTCTCTCTTCCTTCCTCTCACTCCCTCTCTCCCACCTCACTCTCTCTCCCCCCATCACTCTCTCTTTCTCTCTCTTTATCCTCCAACTTTTTCACCATCTCACTCCCTCTCTCCACCCCCTCCCCAACTCTCTCTTAAATTTGATCACATTGTATTGTGTTTAAGAAATTATTTAAATTAGAAAAAATTAATTGGTTGTAAAATATTAAGCCTATATTTTGGATCAACCATGTCAAAGAAAATAAAATAATGAAAAACTTTAAAAAATCATGCACTATTAGTTATATATATATAAAGAACCGGCATAGATCCATCTAAGCTTAATTTTATTAAAACCTTATTTTAATTTCTATGGAAATATTTTTAGTAGTGGCAAGGATAGAGGGTTTAGATATATCTCAAATTGTAACATTTTCCCTTTTATATTCAATTAAAAAAGTGTTGTAAAATTAAATTAAAATAAAATAATTTTACTATGAAATAATTTATGGTTTTTTGGCATGTGGTATTTTAACAAAGCGGATTTACAAGGGTAAAGTGAGGGTGAATATCCATGGTTAACAATCTTGTCATATTGTTATAAAATATTTGATTGTGAAATAATTTATGTTTTTTGCGCATGTGGTATTGTTATAAAATATTTTGATTGTGAAATAATTTATGTTTTTTGGGCATGTGGTATTGATAATCCATGGTATTGACCCATGGTATTATAACAAAGGCTATTTTTTACAAGTTAATAATATCTACCATAATGTGGAGGTGAATATCCATGCTTAAGAATCTTGTCATATTGTTGTAAAATATTTTAGTTGTGTAAGAAGTTATGGTTTTTGGACTTGTAGTATTGATAAGCCATTGTTTTGGCCCATGATATTGGTATATTTTGGATCAATCATGTCAAAGAAAATAAAATAATGAAAAACTTTAAAAAATCATGCACTATATTTAATATATTATAATTATCTTGCTCTGATACCTTGGATCCTTAGCTAAGATGGATATATATATATATATATATAAAGAACTGGCATAGATCCATATTAGCTTAATTTTATTAAAACCTTTATTTAATTTCTATGGGAATATTTTTAGTAGTCGTGAGGATAGAGGATTTAGATATATCTCAAATCGTAACATTTCCCTTTTAGATTCAATTAAAAAAATGTTGTAAAATTAAATTAAAATAAAATATTTCTACGTTGAAATAAGTTATAGTTTTTTGACATGTGGTATTGATAAGCCATGGTATTGACCCATGGTATTGTAACAAAGTGGATTTACAAGTTAATATCCATGGTAAAGTGAGGATGAATTTCCATGATTAACAATCTTGTCATCTTATTATAAAATATTTGATTGTAAGATAATTTATGTTTTTGGGCATGTGGTATTGATAATCCATGGTATTGACCCAAGTTAATATCCATGGTAAAGTGAAGGTGAATATCCATGGTTAACAATCTTATCATATTATTATAAAAAATTTGATTGTGAAATAATTTATGTTTTTTGGGCATGTGGTATTGATAATCCATGGTATTGACCCATGGTATTGTAACAAAAGCTATTTTTACATTAATAATATCTCCCGTAATGTGGGGGTGAATATCCACGGTTAAAAATCTTGTGATATTGTTGTAAAATATTTTGGTTGTGAAATAAGTTATGTTTTTGGACTTGTAGTATTGATAAGCCATGGTATTGGCTCATGTTATCATAACAAACCTATTCACAAGTTAATAACAAAATCAAAATACAACAAATTAAATTTTATTATTTTTATTAATTTAACTTTTTATTATTAATAGAGGTCATATTTAAATGTTTAAACTCATCCCAATATCATTTTTAACTTCTCTCATTATTTTTTTTAATTTAGCATCTTAGGCAAAAATAACAAATTCTTATTAAAAATAAATCATTTAACCCAATGTAATTTATATATTTTATTTTATATTATAAATATCTTTTTATTTTTTCTATTATAAATATTTCTTTTCTTTTTCATTTCCAATTTAGTGTTGTGTTCAAATAAATTTTCATTTCCAATTTAGTGTTGTGTTCAAATAAAATATTCATAGATTACAACATCACATTGTAGCAGTGTATTTTTCTCTACCTTGTCTATATCTATGTGGAAATCCCAGAAGAAGGAAGACCATCAACTTGATCTATGGATTTCATGGGATTGATCTATGGATTTCATGGGATTTGAACCCCAAATGGAGTTTGCATGCAAAACACCTAAGGAGAACATCAACGATTAGATGGAGGAAGGGCAAAAATATTCACAGATTACAACATCACATTGTAGCAGTGTATTTTTCTCTGCCTTGTCTGTATCTGCATGGAAATTCCAGAAGAAGGAAGACCATCAACATGATCTATGGATTTCATGGGATTGATCTATGGATTTCATGGGATTCGAACCCCATATGGAATTTTCACGGGAAACACCTTAGGAGAGCATCAACTATTAGATGGAGGAAGGGAGGAAGGGCAAGGTCATTCGGCATGGATATTTTGGTAATTTTTACATGGGTATGATTTGGACTCTATTCTTCCTTTTTTACTAAAGAGGATTTTTGTTTGTATGAGAAAGAGGAAGGGAGGAAGGGCAAGGTCATTGGGCGTGGATATTTTGGTAATTTTTACATGGGTATGATTTGGAGTCTATTCTTCCTTTTTTACTATAGAGGATTTTTGTTTGTATGGGTAACTAATTTCGAGGGTTTATATAATCAAAGCATAAATTTTATCTAGAGTTGAGGGTTTAATGATTTTGATAAGGGTAAGGTCATTCCACATGGATATTTTGGTAATCTGTAGATGGATATGAATTTGGACTCTATGCTTCCTTTTTACGAAAGAGGATTTTTGTTCTTATGGGTAAATAATTTCGAGGGTTTATATGATCAAAGCATAAATTTTATCTAGAGTTGAGGGTTTAAGGATTATGATATTTTGGTAATTTCTACATGGGTATGAATTTGGACTCTGTTCTTCCTTTTTACTAAAGAGGATTTTTGTTCTTATGGATAAATAATTTTGAGGGTTTATGTGATCAAATCATATATTTTATCTAGAGTTGAGAGTTTAATGGTTATGATGCAGATCTTGAATACGGCCAACAATTCATCACAAGACAATGAAAAGGTAAGAATTTTTCTTGTCCTATTGTACAAAGGGTTTAATGATTATGATAATGCAATCTTGATTGAGGCCAACAATTCATTAAAATACATTGAACAAGTAAGCATTTTGCATGTCAGTTTGATCCTCCCTAACTTTTCTAGGGTCAGAATGCATGAAATTTTATTTTTTCTTTTCACCTTTTTTTAGTGGTTGATTGTTTTTGTAATGGAATCTACCATGCCCAAATTAAAAGGGCTCAAGTGATGCAAGAAAAAATTTTGGACCTTCCTCAAACTTTGTTACATGAAATTAAAATTTCTTGTAATCATGAACATAAAATCTTTTTTGTTTCATCCTTAGATTATGATCTCAATACATACATTTTTAAACCTTGTTACTATATTTTAAGTGGAATATACTTAGATCCATTAAACCTTACAACTCTCCAAATCTTAGGTAAATTTTAGCTAAAAAGAAGGAACCTAGACGACATTTTCAATTTAGATTCAATTCTTACAGACAATGATTAAAAATGGAAGAACCCAATGGTCTGATAAATTTTTCCCACCCATCAATTTTGAATACCTTTGGTATTATTCTAAACCTAATTAACATAGAGAGTAGAAGAAGAAGAGGAGCCTAGATGAGGTGGACCCTGACCTGCTTGATACTTTTCAAAAGTTGGGCATGCCCTTGACTAAATGAAGATATTGACTAATGTTGTTGTAGATTTTGTTTTCGATAGTGTTTTCATTGCTATGATGCATAGGAAGACTCTATGGGTAGTTGAGGTTATCTTTTGTTCGTTATAAGAGGTAATTCAGGAGTATCTTTATCTAGTTAGGAAGTAGCTTGGCAGGGTTGTTTCTCCCGCTGAAAACTATTATGCCTCATTGTATTTTTATTTTTTTAGTGATAGCTCTTTCTATTAAATCTCTAAGCACACTTTGTCACTCATGGAAATATCCAGTTATTTCAAGATGAATGAGATGGTGACCAGGGATTTGAGGGGACTCTTATTTTTGTAGATGAGAGGAGTTATGTGAGGTGAGAGGATTTTTGTGACATATATTAAAGGATGAATTGTACCATATTATGACACCAATCATATCCATGCCACAGTAGTGGATCTCTATTGCACCGAGAGAGAAATGATAAAGCATTCCACTGTAAAGAATTGGTATGTCAAGGACGAGGAATGCAGATGTGGGATTTATAATTCTATTATGAAAAGAGGTTTGTGAGATCAAGACAAATCAAAGATTTCATGGACCTGAGTAGAGACTAGTTCATCAATCACCTGGAAATACTCAAGCGTTGTTTTGAGAGGTGATGATGCAATTGGAGAGTTCTATCTCGTTGCCTTGAAAAATAACTATCAATAGGAGGGGGCAAAGATGATCCATATAGGGAAGAATTGCAGGAGTAGGATTGTTTCTAAAATTATATCTAGGCAAGTCAAGGGACTACTACAGACGATTAGTGCATGTGCAACCAAATTATCATAATGCAAGGAATTTTTCACAATGTGATTTGATGCTCAACGGTGACCAGGAAGCTACAAATACTTATCGTTACATTCAAGTACAATTGAGTTGCATTCTAAAGTCTCTAATTTCATTTATTGACAGTGCTTCTTGTGCCCTTGTCTCTCTTAATTTAATTATGGTAGGATTGGAATGGGTTAAAAAACCAAGCATATCATTGAGTCAAATAGACGCCCACATGTCACTACATGTCATTGTGCATACTCTTTGTTTTTTATACAATTAGAAGTGAGCAATATGATGTGTGCACACAAAAGATCCTAGCATGCATAATGAATCCCCCTCCAATTTCATTTTTTATGGTGACATTTTATTTTCTTTGTTTATATAGGTCATCTAGCCACATAGTGGCCACTATCGAATGTTGAGGTATATGTCATACAAATCTTTTATAGTCTACTTTATTCTATATTCAAGTATTCATTGTCTTTAATGTCTTATACTCTGCATTGTATTTTCTTTCATTTTGAAGAGAGGAACTCAATATTGATGGTAAGAAGCAACAATTGAAGAAAAAGGAGAATAATAAAACTGGAGCAACAAATGAAAAACAAGAGAGAAGAAAATTTGTCTAGTGATACCCTTATAGCCAATATCTTGCCTAAGACACACTCATAGAGACTGATGGTCAAGCCTTCAGAGTTGGTGAGTTCACTTGCAATGCTTTGGCAACACAATGATCATGTTTTGAAATGATGAAACAATATTCCATGTGTAAATTGTAGTCCAACCCATATTAAGCTGGAAACTCATATTGTAATACTTGATATTTTATATAATAAAATTTATATAGTTGAAATTATTCTTATTTGCACTTGATATTGTTTGTCTTGTAATTAACATATGTAACTGTGTGTTATCATATTAGATAAACATGCACATTGTATGAAATTTTCTTAAAATTTAGTCACAAAATCATACTAATTAATTTATGGCGATTAATAATAAACATATAAAATAAATCTAAAACTACTAAACTAGTAGTTTATATTAATTAATAACGAACACGAATAAAATGAATATATGACTAAATTAGTTGCTTATAATGATTATGAATTAAATTAAATGAAATGAATAGAAAATATTAAATCAGCCATTTATATAATGAATATAAAAATACCAAAAAAAAATGACTACTATAAATGATAAAAAAAAAAATTATTATTAAATGATGACTAAATTTTTAATATATACGAATATTAGTAGCTAATTTACCAACATTTTGGTCATATTTCTTTGGTCATTAATTGGTTTTCTTGAGGATTCATATAGTAATATATTTTGTTATATATTTGGTCATTAATTGCAACAATTAATGACTAAACCAATGAAAATTTAATGACCAAATTTATGAGTAAATATACTACTACGTGGTAAATTGAGGAAACCAATTAGTGACTACGCTAAAAATGACTAAAAGTTGGCCGTGTTATAAGATACTGTAAATTAGCTACTATTGGTCACTGACTGAAAAATAGTCATTTATATGCAAATTTTAGTTTTTTTTTTAGTAGCTAATTAGTTATTTTGTATTAATGTGGGGGAATGATTTTGCACAACTTGGAAAATGACTATGTAAAAATAGAGAAATGAGATGGGATAGTGGAAATAACGCTTAAAAAAAGCAATGGATATATGTGAGGAAAACATTGATATCTTTGGGATATGATATTTGTTTTTTATTTTGCAAAATGTTGGATGAAGTAAGACATAGGGATATCTAAAGTGAATATGAACATGAATAATTATATATTTTTTATATCTTTAATTGTATTTACTCTTTTGGGAAGAAAAATCATCCTTGTTAGCCTTCCATGAAGAATATTTTCAACGTTAAAGCTAATTAAATTCTTGTTGCTTCAAAATTGTTGTATTCAATATGTGAAATTTTTGTGAAGGAAAATCCCCTCTGCAGACAGAGGCGATCTCTCTAGCCCAATGAGTGGATCTAGCAAGAAACTAACATACACTTTCCTAGATTATGTTTAACAAATGCAAAGAGAGAGTGGCCTACCTCGCTCTGATGTTAATCGCTTAATCCTTTGGAGATGACTTTGATTCCTTCACTTCTAGGCTCGCTCCTTACTTTTTCTCCATGTCTGAATACCTGCAATAGTAATCAAAGAGAAATGAAAGATACAAGAGCATATATTTCATACATCAAACATAAACTACTTAATAGATCAAGGAGTATTAAGCTAAAAGCATAAACATTTACACAATTATGGAAAGTGAACATTAGATGTATATATTAATGAGCTAAAAAGGGTAGCATACAACCTATGTCTTGATGTTGGAGACCTTCTTTTGATGGATTTACAAGTCCAATAAAAGACTCTTCAAGCACTTCTTATCCATATTAGAATGAACAACATTTGGGCATAACTTCAGTATAGGAAACCAAGCAATCAATGACCAACAATTTGGGGATGGAAGGGAGTTGATTTATAGGAAGGGAGAGGGAGTTAGGGATCCAAAAAAGAGGGAGGAAGGTCCACATCTCAAGGGGAAGGCCCATAAAAATAAAATCAAGAGTTCTAAATAGGAGAGCTCAACCATATATACAACAACCAATATCCAGCTCGTTGTTCTCAAAGTTTCTAGTAGACAAAGCTTCTCTCACGTTTTGGGAAAACCTGTCAGAAAAGTTTCAGTGCGGGTTTTCATATAAAAACTTGTGCTAGTAGTGCTAGGGTAAAGTAGTGCCACGTTCCATCAACATGGGTAGGTAGTGGAGAAAAGCACGTTGGCCCTAAAAATTATTGTTTTAGCTAACCTTCTTTGAGATTGACTCTGGGCAGTTTTCCTTTGGTTTTTCAGGGATTTTTTGGTTTGTGTATCATGATGGATATGCTTCACAGTTTTCAACATTTTGGCACTTTGGGATATGGAACAGGAGGTGGGAAAAAATAGTGTGTAACAGATGCCCCCTAAAGCATGAAGGCAGAACAAGGAGTGACGGATGGGATGCTTTACAAGTCAAGGCAAGGACTAGAACAACACCATCAGGAGACCTGGAAATCAAGCATACGCATATACATAAAAATATTTGACATCTTTGATAAACATGCCTAGTGATACATGACTAGGCACCTAATGATACATGAATCCACAATATGGACGCAGCCATGTAAATAGAAGGGATCATGTGTATGGATCCAAAGTATGGTTGCAATCGTCTAAATAAAGTGGATCATATAAATGGACCCATGGTATGGTCACAGTCATCCATATAGAGGAAAACATGTGTACAATCATGAATAACTCATAACTCAATGCAACTTGGATTTTATCAGACAGAATCTAGGGTCTTGCATTCCATCTCGACCCGGTTAATGTATGAATTTTAACATGTGAATAGATGTGTCGAAGTCGAACATGATAGAAAACCACTTGATTACCAGTCAATGATGTAAACCATTAACATGCACGAGAGAAACCACCAATAATGACAATGGCTCTCAAAGTACAATCAACACAATCCAAAAATAAGAATAATGAAGCTAAAGTTGAACAACAGTGGAATCATCTGATTAAAGGTTAATGATGTAAACCTATCATCAAATGTGAATAACTTACCAGTGAGGTATGCAAGCTTTAAGGTACTAGAAGGGAGTTTCTATATCATCTTCCTGGATAATGAGTTGGAGTTGACAGGAAGTGATTCGTCGAAGGAGGGCCATAATGAGTCCCACATCATTGACATGAAACAAAAGGATGTAGTAGAGTAGATAATTGTGATCTGGGACTGTGGTAGAAAGTCAGACAATGTATAAGCGATAAAGAATTGCAGATAGGACTTCTCTTGAACATATCGGCAACATGACTCCAAAGTTTGGAAACATTTGACTCAACATAGGATCAGAGGTCATGATGATGAAGTGGTCTAATCAAATGAGAGGAAAAATGGATTTTCCAGACCCAAGAAGGCAAGTGACTAAGTGAGGATGTCCCAAACATGACACGAGAAAAAAATGAGTGTTATGTTCAAAAGTGACATGTTGCCTTTACAAAATACAAGAGATGACCGCTTTCATTTTTCCCCCACCATTTCTAGTGAGTACCCCATTATTTTTTATCGCAAGCTTGAAGGGGATAACATATGCTTCCCATATAAGTTCATCCTTTGGATGAATCCATCCAAGTAAGTCTTATGAGCCCTGAAAAGGAGAAACTCGATCATATCATGGTGACAAGTCCTGCATCATTTAAGTTTTACGAGTCCGATGGAGGGGAAACTTGACATCTTTTTCATGTTTAGAGAGTTTGAGAAAGAAGTGGAAAAGAAAACTCCAAAGGTCCCTTTTCGTAAATCGTCCCTTGAATGTTCGACTAAGGTATTCCTTTTTCATACAATAGTCTATCTCAATCCAAAAAAGGGTTAAAATTATACCGAGTAGAAGTCATTTCATTTACTTTAACGAGTTCGAACCAACAAGTACTCGACAATCTTTTCATTTTTCGAGACTCAGAAAAGAGCTTAAAGATGACTCCAAGGGGTCTCTTCTTCGCTATTTTTTTACGAGTCCAAAAAAGTGATAAAATACAATTCATTGAATCAGTCAAAATAAATCATCGTCACCAAGTATGCATGACCTGTCACTGTACAAGGAAACACACATTACCGATTTTGAGGAAAAATATTAAAAAATGAGTGAAATATGCCCTAATCTAGTAAAAAATATTATTTAAAACTTATAAAAATCCCAAAAAGTAAATCATTTTTACCATTTCACCAATTTTCAAATCTAAGAGAATTTTACCTCATTTTACCTCGCTTTTCAGGCAAGGAGTATGATCAATCCCAAACACCATTCGCCGAGTCATTTGTTGCAGGTAAGAGATTTGTCCCTTTCCTTCATTTTTGTTCTCATTTCATGTATTTTTATCAATAGATTAGGTTGCAAAGAGGATTTGAAAAAAAAAATATGTCAAGGGAAATTAGCGTGGGTTTTACCCATCATACCTATGTTAGTCAGCCTATGGTCGACTAGGCCATCGTGCTGGCAGCACATGAACATGCACACATATTCACGTTGGCATCGCGGTAATTTTTTAATGAAATCCTACATGTTGAATGGTTTTTCTTGAATTTTGTCTCCATGGGAGCTCATGAAATGTTGTATTATTGATTTTCCATAGGATAATCAGTCCAAAATGGTGGTTGAATGGAAAGAAAGAGGACATGAAGCTGAAGACCATCAAGCAGCTCAGGATCCAAATTGTATTGATGCCCTATGAGCATGTGGGTTGCTCAAGTTCTTCAAGATTCCTGGGATTAGGTCCCAGCGTGAGTTATTACAGCATTTGATTAGTTGGTGGGATGTGGATCTCCAACTGTTCATGATCGGGGACCAAGAAACAGAAATAGATGTCACAAACATTTATTTCATTATTGACTTGTTTAGAAAGGGAAAACAGATTCATTTGTCCGGTTCTCACACAGGAGGAGAGAGCACAGATATGTGGACTACAAGGCATTGTCCAAGGACTAAAAAGATCCAAAGTGGGAAGATAGATATAAAAACCATCACAAATCTACCACTACAAACAATCCTTCATACTATTGCTCAAATAGTTGGGGCTCAGGTGTTGCATGAAGCAACAAAATCTCATTTCCAGTACGTAATCGAGTGTCTAAATCCCACGGTCTTCAACTGGTGTGAGAGTTTGTTGGTCTGTATGAAGCGCCCACTTACAAAGTGCAAGTTAGGAAGTTTGAAACAATTCAGTTTTGGATCCATTTTGGTGACATTCTTCTTGGAAGATGTGTCATTGTTTCGTTATCTATGGATAGAAGTGGATGCACAAGTGTCCAAAGATCCACGATTACTCAGATGGGGTGAGTTAATGCCTCGGCATGGCGGCAACTAGAAAATGTCATTCCCTCTAGAATTTTTTGGATGGTTGCATCAACAGCTAATCATGGTTGACGATTAGGCATATGAAGGTATGAATTTCCTAGGAGATCCAGATCTTCCACTTCCACTAGGCACATAGTGGACAGATGCAGGTAAAAACTATTTTCAAAGTTTCTAAGGTTTTTTATTATTTTTGTATGTGTAGTGAGATTTAACTTATGATGATTTATAGATGTGGGAGCAGAGATACATCCAGGGGTTTCTCCGATAGTCAGACGAGTGGAAAGCCAAATTTAGGAGGCTCCTTAGGAGGAGGGAGCAAATCCGATTGTCGAGGTAGAGTGTAACCTAGAAGCTTTAACCAGGGGCATTCCAGAGTATACCTCTATAGATGAGGTGCCATTGCAGTACCAGAGACACACTGTAGGGGTTTCTTCCAGACTGCATCGGTTGTTGGGCACCATTATCAGGACTATTTTGTGCTATTGTGAGCACCATGTGGGTGAATATCCAGCTCTAGTTTACTTTCTGCACTGATGTAGGCTTATGAAGCCATGTGTCTCAGAACAAAGATTTTGTCATTTTGATGTAGAAAACTCTTTTTCAAACACTTATATATATTATATATATATATATATATATATATATATATATATATATATATATATAATATATATATATATATATATATATATATTTATATATATATATATATAATATATATATATATATATATATATATATATTATATATATATATATATATATATAGTTTTCTATTCACCATGTCTATTATGCGATGTTTTATTAGTTACATGTTCCGCAAATGTCTATCTAACACATAGTTAGCCAATGCATCTGTTAATGTGTTCACGCATCTCGGAATGTGATGATAAGTAATAAAATTAAAGTTTCTCTACAAGAGATGAACTTGCAAATACATTTCCAAAATTTGAGGGTTTCTAACTGAATATTGTCCATTAAGTTGTAGTACAATGAGCTATGAATCAAGTTTCACAATTAACTCTCTAATGGAAAGAGCAATAGCTTTTGACAAAATCTCGATGACCACACTATATTCAGCAATATTATTAGTCATACAACCTAAACATATAACTTGTAAATTTACTAACTCACAATTAGGGTCATAGATTTCCCATGCAACAGAAGATAGATTCCATGTACTACAACAAGCACCATCAGCAAAACTGACATAACGATTGGATGACATCTGAAAACCAAGTAGAGCATGAGGTATGCAAAGAAAAAACATTTTTGCAAAATAAAACTAACACACCAAAAACCACACTTCACACTAATGAAAACACACTAATGTACAAAAGTATTTACATGAAAAATCATGCATAATACTTCTTAAGATAAAGCCCGTTTTGAGGCTTAGCCAAATAATTTCCTTGATCACCGACTAACTCATAGGCACCTTTTTGTAAAACGCAATTAAAAATGTAAATACCATGCCACATTGGTTCAAATTCCTCAACTCCAAATTTGTCATTAGCTTGATCATATAACAAGACCACGTCACCCTCAGCAAAAACGGGGGGAGAAACAATTCTATCGTATTTAGCCTTAACTCATTTCTTCTAGGCTTCAATTACTAACGTAGCAATAGGTGAGTTTCATCAAGCCTTTCGAGGTAAATTAAACGTTCCTCCTAGATGAGTTATTAGGGAGTAATTTGACAACTAGTTTCAATGAAGGAATTTCACACTCAATCAGAAGAGTTTCCTCTAGACCAGACACCAGCTGAAAGGGTGTGAACCCAATGGTGGTCTTAGATGCAATTCGATAAGCCCATGGAGATGAGCATAGCATGATATTTCAATTTCGTTTATGAATCCCGTTGGTGCATCGAAGCATGGTTACCAAGACTTTGTTGACTGCCTCAACTTGGCCATTGGCCTCTAGATAATAAGGAGTTGAGTTGTTGTGATGCAAACCCAACTGAGTAGCGAGCTATGCCATCATATAATGTCGTAAATGAGAGCCATGATATGTAACAATGGCTTGAGGGACACCAAATCGATCTATGACATGGTTGAAAATAAATTGAGTGGAAAGTTTACCTCAGCAACATATGTGGGCATCGCCTTGACCCATTTAGTGAAATAATCAATGGTGACAATGATATAACCATGGCCCCCAGCTGAGTGAGGGTTACATGTCATGAAATAAATAACCCATTTAAAAAAGGGGTTGGCGGTAACAACTGGGTGTAAGGGTGCGAGTGGGACACGCTGTTTACGGTTGTAAATCTAGGAGGCGTGACATTTTTGGACTACTAAAATGGAATCTTTAAGGATCGAAGGCCATAAATAACTGGCACGAATGATTTTCTGAGCAGTAGAATATCCTAACATATGACCACCACAGGCCCCAGAGTGGCAGTCATTTAGGACTCTCTCACCTTCTTCAAGTTTCAAACATATACGAATGATAGAATCGACACCAACATGGTACAAAGTATTGCCAATTTTCTGATAGGGTTGGGACTGATGTTGAATGTGACGACATTTAGAATCAGACAACTCTAATAGAAAATTTCAAGTTTGGATTGTTAAAATTGGCAACCAAGGAAAAAATTCATGTGGGTCATCCTATCCATGGCTGATAATATTTTTATTAGGTTCCTCTCATCAATAGGTGTAGGATTGATATAAAGATCATCCGATTCCGATAAGTATTTATGGAGAATGAATTTATTTTGATTATGGAATTATTATCAAGCCGGCCTACAACTCATGTAGGCTCAGAAGCCCAACAGTCGCATCTATTCAAACACCAACGTGTGTATAAATACAGGAGGATGTTTCCTCATTTGGACTCACTCATCTCATCACATTTCTCTCTCTCTCTACTGCGTAGAAAAGGGTCTCTTCTCTACTGCGTAGAAGGGTCTCCCTCTCACACATGTGAAGCCAGAAGTTGTTGAACCTGAAGCTGCAACTGCAGATCCAAAGTTTTACCAGCATTGAACATCAGATATCCTCCTTAGAACTTTGTTGTAGGTCCATCTAGATCTCCTCTGAAAGCCACAACTTTTGGTGGTGGAATAAAGTCAATTCGACAAACGGTTTGCAAGATATCAACTGCCCTAGTTTGAAGGAAGCTGCTGAACTGAAGTTGCAACTGCAGAAGTAAAGTTTGACCTACGTGGACTAGAATATCTCCTCATATAAACTATTTTGTAGGTTCATCTGAACCTCCTTTGGAAGCCGCAACTTTTGGTGGTGGAATCATGCTGATCCGACGGTCGGTTTGTGAGATATCGTCTGCCCTAGTTTGATGGTGAAGTCGCTAATGTTGATGCTGTTGATCTAGGGTTTGCTACTATTGATATAAATCAGATTTATTTTACTATTTCTCTCTGTTGAATTATTGAAGATAAAATAAGATTTGATCAAAGGGTTTCCCCACACATTGTGGGGTTTGTCCCTGGCTAGCCGACACATCTTGTGTCTCTTGTCTTGGCTTGTTTTCTGTCAATCATTTAATGTTCTATCTGCACTTTACTTTATGTACATGTGATTTCTAATCTGTGGAATATAATAAGAAAAAGAAGTAAACTGTTATAAGCATAGAACATACCATAACCTAACATGGTATGAGAGCTGAGGTGAATACAAAGCCTGAGCAAGAGCAAGAGCAATCACCGAAGAGAAGATTGGCAAGGCTATCCTAAAAGAACTATGGGGTCCTCAACACTCTTTCCTGTCGAAGACAAGCTCCGTGAGAAAGGTGACTATCACATATGGAAGATGTCTATCGATATAACCCTAGAAGATCAAGGAGTGTTGGACCATGTAAGAGGCAATATTTTTGAGCCTCCATCAAATGCATCCGTTGCTACCAGGTACAAATGGAAAACCAGAGAAGTCAAAAAAAAGAAGATCATTTGGGACTCTATCAACAAGCACTTGGTGGCCTACATTTCTAATCTGAACACCTCTAAGGAAATCTACGATAGACTGGTGATTTTATTTAAATTTAATGATGCAAATCAAGTTTTGTTTCTTAGAAATAAGTTGAGGGAAATCAAGAAGGGTAAAGATGAGAGTATGCAAGCATACTTCTTAAGAATCACCAAGATCAAGAATGATCTCCTATCTATTGGGGAGATTATTACTGACAGAGAAATGGAACTCACGACTCTTGGAGGATTACCATCTGAATGGTACGTGTTTAGGACTACTCTTCTGAACAATCATGTAATTCCTGGTTTCGAGGAATTAATGGCTAGAAATTCTAGGATGTATTAAAATGCACCTGACCTCAAAAAGAACCTAGTGTCCATCTTGGCAATGGAAGACAAAGGCTACAAGGTAACCTTCAGCGATGGCAAGGTATGTATATGGAAAAGTAATGTTAAAGATGCCTTTACTCTTGGGCTTCATGTTGATTCATTATATCAGGTTGATGGAAGTCCACTAGGTATCATGTCTTATGACACATCTCTTCAATCCGAACTTTGGCATCAGAGGTCTACCCCCCTTCATTATAAAGCTCTATTCGGTGTAAGACAAATGGTGACAGGGATGCCCAAATTCTGAGTAGAGAAAGAAGGTGTATGTCCAAGATGTGCCGAAGGAAAGCTCAAAAGGGGACCATTCCCCTCAAGCCAAAGCAAGACCTCTGATATATTACAGTTGGTTCACTCAGGCATATCAAAGGCTGGCATTAAGAGGGATACTACTACACCACATACTCCTAAGCAAAATGGTGTGGCAGAAAGGAAGAACTGTATGATTGTGGAAGTTGTCTCTATGGGTAGATGATGTAGAAATGCCTGATGTGGAGGAACCCATGGATCCTATTTATCCACCTGAGCCTTCCTCTTCTAGGAAGAGGCCTTCATGGCTTAGGGGGATACTTGATGATGCTGAAGGACATGCTACACCCCAAGGAACCTTCCATCAAAGTAAGAAACCTAACAAGTATCAGGGATACTTGACCAGCATGAGCACAATCATACAAAATGAGCCTTCATCATTCTCAGATGTCGTCAAGCATCAAATATGGAAGGATTCTATGACCTAAGAACATGAGTTTATTATGAAGAATGATGTCTAGGAAGTAGTTCCTGACCCCCGGACGATAAAGTTGTCACTTCTAAATGGCTTTACAAGATAAAGCACACAGCAGATGGAAGTACGGAAAAGTATAAGGCTCATTTTGTGGCTCGTGGTTTCTCCCAGAAGAAAGGTATAGGCTATGATATATGCACCTGTTGCCAGATATACGACCATCTGCTTGATCATAACCCATGTGGCTTCACAAGGATGGAACCTACATTAGATGGATAGGCTGCATTCTTGCACGATTCGATCAAAGAAAAGGTCTATGTGGAGCAACCTGAAGGATTTGAGATTTATGATTGAAAATCTCATGTATGCAGGTTGAAGAAGGCTCTCTATGGGCTAAAGCAAGCACCCCGAGCATGGTATGAGAGGATCGATAGCTACTTGATGAAGCTGGGATTCACTAAGAGTGAAGCTGATCCTAACCTTTACCTTAAAGTTGGAGATGAAAAGCCTCTCAGACTGGTGTTGTACGTGGATGACCTCTTTCTAACAGGTGCATACCATCTCATTCACAAATGTAAGAGGGAGTTGGCTTCTAAATTTTAAATGAAGAACCAAGGACTTGAAGTGTGGCAGAAGCCAAGGGAAACTTTCCTATCTCAAGGAAAATATGTGGTGAAGATTTTGAAAATATTTGGTATGGTGGACTACAAGCCTATGACTACCTTGAGGATCTTAACTTTCAGAAGTTATATGGTAGTGATGTCAGACCAGATTTGGGAAATGCCTCTGAGTTTCAAAAACACATTCACTTTGATGTTCTTGGTGAACCTTCGTCCAAACATATGTTTTGCAGTTAGCATTGTGAGCTCATATTTGGTTGAGCCTCACTAGATTGGTGCCAGAATCTTCTAAGATTTCTTTAGGACACAATCTATCATGGATTGAGATACACTGCCGGAAATATGAAACTGCATGATTATTCGAATGTTGATTAGGCAGGTAGTGTGGAGGATCACTAGAGCACTTTTAGTGTTGTTTCTCTTTGGATTCTGCTTCGATATAATGGATGAGCAGGAAGCAAAAGACGGTTTCCATAAGCACCGCCGAGACCGGATACATATCTATGATTATGAACTTGTATGAAGCTGCCTGGTTGGGGAAGCTCTTCAGTGAGCTGTTTGAACACATACCATTGTGATTCTCTATAACAACCAGAGGTGGGATTCTATTATTGAGGAATCTTGTATTCGTCGATCACTCCAACAGATAGACATCATTTGGGATATGGTAAGTCGATGAGCAAGGAGGCTCCATCACATTAAGATGATGTACAGGCTGATACACCTTTTCAAAACCCCAAGGAAAGATCTAATCTATGATTCTCCCAAACGACTTGGAGTTGTTAAGAAACCCTTGTACAACGGTCCTGCATGTTGCATACATTGAGCTCTGGGAGCTCTAAGGGCTTGCGGTTCTTACTGGCAACATACAACCATAGGGTGACTTACCCTCCCCTGGCGGTGTGCACTGGAACAAGATGATTCGCTCTCTTGTGGGACAAGATGATTCGCTCTCTTATGGAACAAGATTAATGTGTTCTCCTGTGAGGTCTAGATTGATGTGTTATCCATGGCAATTGTAGCAGGATTGAAGTGTTCTCCTGTGAGGCATGGATTGATGTGTTCTCCATGGCGATTGTAGCAGGATTGATGTGCTCTCCATGGCAATTGTAGCAGGATTGATGTGCTCTCCATGGCGATTGTAGCAGGATTGATGTGTTCTCCTATGAGGCCTGGATTGATATGTTCTCCATGGTGATTGTAGTAGGATTGATGTGTTCTCCTGTGAGGCCTGGATTGATGTGTTCTCCATGGCGGCCTGGATGGCGATTGCAGAAGGATTGATGTGTTCTCCTGTGAGGATAGGATTGATTAGTTCTCCTATGGAGGCATCCTAACCATGTAGTTTGGGACTCATGGGAAGTACCTCTCATCTTATCAATGAGCAGGGAAATGAAGTTAGAGAGTAGTACCGATGGATGCATCGTTGTATCTATAGTACTCCCTACACTAGGATGACCTCCATTGATCTGGGATCAATTGTACTGGTCTGGGACTAGTGGTAGGAGTTGTACCATACTATGACACTGACTTCGGGTCCATTAAGATTGCTCTGGGACCAATGGTACATACTCTAAGACTAACTTCGTGTCAATGTAGTACGGGTTTGGGACCAATGAGAGTGGTACATACTATGACGCTAACTTCAGGTCAATTGAGACTGGTCTGGCACCAATGGAACACTCTCTGAGACTGCGATACTGGTCTGGGACCAGTGGTAGGAGTGGTACTTACTATGAAGCTGACTTCAGGTCGGTTGAGACTAGTCTGGGACTAGTGGTACGCACTCTGAGACTAACTTTGAGTCAGTGGAGGATGATACTGGTTTGGGACCAATGGAGTTGTACTCACTATGACAATGACTTCGGGTTGGTTGAGACTGGTCTGGGATCAGTGGTACATACTCTGAGACTAACTTTGAGTTAGTATGATACATCCTCGATCATTTCTTCTCCTTCATAATTCGGACAAAAGAAAAGCAGAACAGAACAATGCAAGAGCATAGCAGAACAAAGTAGAACAGTATAGGGCAGAACAAGACAAAGCAAAACAGGCAGAATAGAGTAGAGTAGGGCAAGGTTTAGGCTGTATAGGGTAGTGCATTTGATGGATGAATAGTAACGACCGATAAACAGATTGCAGATGAAGTTCTCCCTAGTTGAGAGGGAGTATTAAAATTGGCAACCAAGGTAAAACTTCAATCGGGTCATCTCATTCATGGCTGATAATATTTTTATTAGATTCCTCTTGTTGAGAGGTGTAGGATTGATATAAATATCATCCGATTTAGATAAGTATTCATGGAGATATGAATTTATTTTGATTATGGAATTATAATTAAGCCAACCTACAACTCATGTAAGCTCAGAAGCCCAATAGTCACATCTATTCAAACACCAACGTTGTGTATAAATATAGGAGGACTTTTCCTCATTTGGACTCACTCATCTCATCACATATCTCTCTCTATTGCGCAGAAAAGAGTCTCTTCTCTACTGCGTAGAAAAGGGTCTCTCTCTCACACATGTGAAGCTAAGAAGTTGTTGAACCTGAAGCTGCAACTACAAATCCAAAGTTTGACCAGTGTTGACCGTTAGATCTCCTCCTTAGAACTGCACTATAGGTCCATCTAGATATCCTCTGAAAGCCGCAACTTTTGGTGGTGGAATCAAGTCAATCCGATGGATGGTTTGCAAGATATCGACTGCCCTAGTTTGAAGGAAGCTACTGAAACTGAAGCTACAACTGCAGAAGTAAAGTTTGACCTGCGTGGACTAAAAGATCTCCCCATCTGAACTTCATTGTAGGTTCATCTGAACCTCCTCTGGAAGCTGCAACTTTTGGTTATGGAATCATGCCGATCCGACAGTCAGTTTGTGAGATATCATCTGCCCTAGTTTGATGATGAAGTTACTAATGCTAATGCCGCTGATCTAGGGTTTGCTATTGTTGATATAAATAATATTTATTGTACTATTTCTCTCTATTGAATTATTGAAGATAAAATAAGGTTTGATCGAAGTGTTTCCCAACACATTGTGGGGTTTATCACTGGCTAGCCGCCACATCTTGTGTCTCTTGTCTTGGCTTGTTTTCTGTCAATCGTTTAATGTTCTATCTGCACTTTACTTTATGTACATGTGATTGCTTATCTATGGAATATAATAAGAAAAAGAAGTAAACTATTATAAGCATAGAACATACCATAACCTAACATGGATATAAACAATGATATCCCCGTACCATGGGTCAAGAGTGTTGATGAGAAAGAGTCTTTCTTCAAGAATTATCTTATTAAAATCCATAAATGTGGTCGCAGATGGAAGGTCACAAATTAACTCGGTGAAAACTAGTGATTCCCTAGATTTGGTTGTAGCAAATTCCAAATTAAAATCTTGAAGGATAAAAATCCACTTAGAATACTTACCCCTGAGCAACTAACAAGTCAGAATGTATGTCATGGGGTTGTAGTCAGAAATCACAGTGGTTTTCTACAAGAGAATATAGTGTCGAAAGCGTTGAACAACGTGAACGGCTGCTAAAGCTAGTTTCTCGACATGGGCATATTGAGTTTCAATGTCAATAAGGTTTCAACTTAAGTAGTAAATCATGTGTTCATTTCCATAATCATCATCTTCAACCAGTACCATGGCAATAGTATTGTCGAATGCCGCCAAGTACAAGAAGTAATCGCAATGGTAATTAGGGGGATGTAGTAGAGGAGCACTAATGAGGGTGTCCTTTAATGCATCAAAATATTTTTGAGCGATTTCATCCGAAATAATGGGACCTCTTTCTTCAGCGAATGAGTAAATCCCTTGACAAATTCAACATAACTGGGTACAAAATGAAGAAGGAAATTAGCTTTCCCTTGCAAGCTCTGCAACTGGTGTAAAGATGATGGAGGGGGTAAATTCACAATGGCCTCAACTTTGAGGGGGTCAATCTGGATGCCTTCTTTAGATACAACGAACTTTGGGAGACAACCAGATTTGATGCATTAGACACACTTTTGCAGATTTAAACGAATATTGTAGTGCCTACAACGAAGAAAAATCATTCGAAGGTGGTCAGTATGATCATGAAGCTTAGTAGAATGCGCTAGTAAGTCATCAAGATATGGTTGAACAATGTGTTTAATTTCATGAAAAGCATTAGACATCGATCTTTGGAAGGTAGCGCCAGCGTTTTTCAAACCAAAAGGGAGTTTTTTGTAGGCAAATGTTCCCCATGGATAGATAAAATCATTTGTATGTTGATCAAAGGGAATAATGTTAATCTGGATGTAGCCAGAAAAATTGTCCGTAAAAGAAAAAATCTCACTACTAGCACATTCATCAATGATCTGGTCTATAAAAGGAGTTGGATAATTATCTTTCGAACACACCCGATTGATATCACAGTAATCAATACAAAAACGAATAGTCCCTTTTTTTTTGTCACAAGAACAATATTTGAGACCCAATCTGTCAATGGAATAGGGTAAATGAAATGAGCCTTAAGAATTTTTTCAACTTCTACCTTTATAGCAGCTATCTTTCTAGGGTGCACTGGGTGAAGAAGTTGACGGAAAAGCTTCACATTTGGATAAGTAGGTATTATGTGCACAACTATACTTGAATATATGCCAAGAATTTCTTCATATGACCAAGTCAAGACACCACGGAATTATTTAAAAAGGGCAGTGTAAATATTGATCTCCTATGGAGAACAAGCAATCCCGACATGGATGTTTTCGACAATTCCTGGTTTAACAGAAATGCCGATGGGCATCGTAGTAGTAATGTTCCCCATGTTTCCCTCAGACAAAAATTCATGCATCAAAATAGGCATTTGAAGTGGCCAATAAGTCGGTGTTAAGCCTCAAATATGCCCATTTTTCCACCGTACAATATCACCATTCATAACCTAAATTCCTATACTTTTACATTCATTTCATACCATAATTCCACAACTTTCCGCCAATACATAGCCTACGCTCCATGGTTAATTGTCATTACTTTTCTTAGCTTTTCTATGATTAGAGATGAATTTGCTATGATTTTCTAATGATGGTTTTTCCAAGTTTATTTACTGCAAGGATCCATTGCCATATGTCAATTAAACTAGTTGCTACATGTTAAGTACGGAATAAATTCTTATAGGTGGAAATATAAACTTTGTGATCAAATTGAGAAGAATGTTAGGATTCTAAGACATGGGTTTTTTTCAGAATATCTTCATTTAGGTAACCCAGAAACTATTTGGAATAATTAGTATCCACTAAGAAGTTATGGTCAGGGGAGTGTTAAGTAGAGAATTAGTGCTGAAACTCTGCGTAAGTATAGAATCACTAAACAGATTCGGGTCCACCACGGTTTCAGATCAGCCAAGTGGAGGGCCATGATTTGGATGAAATAGGGAATCAGTTTCTCCAGCCATTCCATGATCAGAATGAGCCCAACCGTGATCCATTTGAAGATTGTTCTAGAATATTTCATATGGCTTAACTTAGCCTTGATGTTGTATTTACTTTCGATAATCAATTGGTTGTGATGTGTAAGCTGGGGGTAGATGGGAGTAGCAGTAGCAATCAGAGGGATTATATGTAATTTTTTTAAGCTATGAATACAGTGGGAAGCTTTGATGAAGTTGTTCGAATTCATGTTTGCTAAACCATAACACAGAATTGTAATTCTGCACTCAATTTTCTGTAAGTGTTGATGTGTTTTTTATTTTTAAAGGAGTATTGCATTAATTTAGACATGCTCCGGGTGTGGCAAGGGCCAACCACTTCCTGGAAGCAAGTCCTGTAATTATTATAGGTTATAGGGAGCATGTTTAATTAGGATCTAGACATAAGGATTTTGTTTTGGTAGAGTTTGTTAATTAGACATCAAAATTTCTATTATGTACTTAAATTGTACTCTATTTTCTTGAAGTTAAATAGACATATCATTTCCAACTCATTGCAAACTAATGAATTGGGTTGATTAATGATGCCATTGCATAAATGAATCCTCTATTACAGGTTTATGGTCAAGAGTATTTAAACATGCTTTTCAATTCGAATAAACTAGGAGATTAATTACTCTGTTTTCAAATCAAAGTGAGAATTGATATATCAGCGATCATGTACCTCACTGATTTAATCCACCTTCTTGTAACATTGTGTTATGACAGTTGAAGCATTCAGAAGTAGTGTAACAAGACCATTAAGTCATTATTTGAAACTATAGTTTGGTTTTGAGATTCTTTATAATTGTAATGGAAGAACTGTAGGTTAATGCGTTTATGTTTGAATGTTTTCCTGAATTTTATTAAAGTAGTTTAAGGCTAGGACATATTCGTATTTAGTTTCTTAGATCTGAAGCATGTCAATTTAATCTTGATTACTTAGTTTCTTATTGCAGAGTGATGTTAGGAAATATTGAAAGCTTAAGTTTGAATGCTTATTGATTTGTTTTACCCGGGAATTAGACTTGATGATTAGACTCAGTCTTGTTTGGATTGTTTCCTTTCCTTAGTTTAGAATCACTTGGATTTGAATAAGTTTTGTCTAGACTAAAATTAGCATAAGTTGGATATTGTTTTGAATAATAATTAGTTTTGTGTGATTTAATATTTCAATTACTTAGATTAAATAAATCTTATTGCTTGGATTACAGTTAAGTTTTACTTACATTGAAATTAAGTTTTGATTGAAATTTACTTTACTTAGATTGAGGTTAAAATTGTTCAATGATTTGTATTCTGTACTTAATTCAGGAATAGAAATTTTGTACTTAATTTAGGAATCAATTTTAGATTTCATGATGTTAATTTAGGTTAGATGCTCTGGTCTTGCGTTACCTAATCTTGTGCCTCGAATGTTATGAGCCTCGGATTGATAATTTAATGTTGGAATTATAACACATATAATTTCACCAACAGTCAATGGATGGGAAACAAAGGTATCTAAACACGAAGAAATCTCTCCAAGACTCCGGGAAATGAGGAAAAATGATGAGCGTCATTCCAGGGTGTTTCTTCGAGAGACATAAGCTCGGTGATACTCTCGTCAATGAGAAATGTCTCATTCATTGGATCTTGAGAATCCCAAGAACCAAGCCAAGGGGATTGTGAATATGCATCTAGATGCATACTAAGATTAGCATGACTTTCAGAAGTGACCATTGAAGCCAAAAAAAATAGATTGAAATGCTTGTTCTGATGGGCTGAGCGACATGACATCCCCAAAAGAATCTACTTTATGAGAATGAGGAACGATCCAAAGATCATGTGAAGTGGAGATCATGTTAATAGAAGCAACACTTGGAGGTGGGAGGGAAAAAGTTCCCATAAGAGCAGATTATTTAAAAGGACCCACCCCAACACTCTCATAAGGGATGTAAGTATTTCCCACATATGGCACATTTCCATTCGAAGAGCTAGAAGAGAAAAAGGCTAACTGATCAATGGTGACTATTTCCCCTCATGAGGAAAAAGAAGCACATGGAACAATGTAGAAACGACACAAAACATAGCATGGTCCAACTCTGACCAAGTCGAAGGTTATAATTCAAGTTGGCATCCACGACTTCTACTTCTAAATTAACAGTTTTCCCTTCCAACGTTATGGGAAAGTTTGTGAGAATACCATATGGATGGGATCCTCTACCATCGAAGGATTCTAAGGTGTTAGGAGACTAGTTGAGAGGCAAAGAGCCATTAGCTTTTCAGCATGAGACAAACATATGCAGGTGGAAGTACCCTCATCAACAACAATTTGATCAATCATCTTCCCTTTGATAATGACTTGGATTAAAAAGGCAAGTTAATGTGGAAGACATGGAACATGATTTTCCTGATCAAAGGTAATCAAGATCGAATCAGTAGGGTCAATTCCTCCTATAGTGGATAATAATGCTTTTTTCTATGATGGACAACTCTAGAGAAATTCCAAGGTAGACATTGTCGAAGGCACTTGAGCTAAATCTTTGATATTATTGTAATGCTAAGCAGCTCACACATTCAGATTGTATGATGATTTCTGAAGGACACCCTTAGGACTTGGTCGGATAATAGAGTCATTACTAGGTATCTCAATATGAAGAGGACCAGAATTGGGTGTAGTAGAAGTGGAAGGTGTATCAATAACTTATTTCTCCATCACCTATTTGGGAGGAGTCGGATAGTATTTGTCCCAAGTGGCAACAGAAATAGGTGTCGTTCCACTCATATAAACCTGAGAGCCCGAAGATGTAGAAGATTGTGGTTGTTCTACCAATTGGGTTTGTTGTGATGGAAAAAGGTTCTTTTAAAACAACTAATGTCCCTTGGGTGCCTTTTATCAAACGACCAACTTCGGCACGATGGGGATAATCCTTGGTATTGTGATCTTCCTCACAAATGAGGTAAGGATACTTGGGCTTACATTTAGATGAATCATCAACAGATGATTTTAGACGATCCTATTTCAGGGTATCAAATTTGGCCTTTCCTTTACCCGTCTTTTTACCTTTTGAGGTTTTATCTGTCGTGGTAGATTGAATGACATTAACCTAGAAGGTTTTACCAGGATTTTGAGAGGTATTCGAAGGAGAATTAGATGTAGTAGTTGAAACAGATTTCTACTTCAAGGAAGAAGAAGAATATTTACTAGAAGTTGGAGTCACTGACCTAATAATACCATCAACGAGCAGTGCCTCTAGAGGTTTGGAAGATGCAAGATTTGTAAATGGTCTTGGAGCATCGGGCAAGAGATCATATAACGTGCAAGATTGGGAATATACCAAATCCTTGGAAATTTTATTAACAAATGATTTGGTAAACCATTCAGTTAAAATTTTGTCAAGAATATCGAACTTGATAAGGTGACGCTCACACCCCCATCATGGATATGATCAGAGATGTGGGTAGCAGTATTCTATTTCAAATACGTAAGGATATGGGTACCAGTTTCATATCGAATTGGTAGATGGAAGTGAGTAAGGAAGGTCATTTCTAAAGTCTTGAAGTCTTGGTAGGCACCTCGATGTACCATTTCATAGCAGCACCCATCAAGGTTCGTTGGAAAAGACGTAGATGAATGGAACCATCAACCCAAGAATTGGATAAACACCATAAATGGTAAGTCATAACATGGGCCTAGGGGTCTTCTCCATGCTTTCTTCAAATTTCAGACAATCGTCAGGAATCTTAGTAGGAACCAAAAGCCAATATGGCGAATGGAGTATTGGGTCATTTGTGAGCTTTGACATATTCGGTAGTTCCAACGTTGCTATAAATGGAATTGTGGATTGAAAGGCATGGGGGGGCTTTGATAAGGCCCAGTTTGTGGATTCCAACCTTGTTGGTATGGGTTCTTTCCCCCAAAGTGGCAGATTTTGACCATAAGAAGTTTGATATTCCCCCACTTAGATGTATTATGACCATACAAAGGTGGATTGTGTCCCCACAATGGTGGGTTTTTACTAGGGTAAGGTTGATACTAACCCGTCATAGGTCATTGAGAACCATAAGGTGGATAAAAATCTTGCGAAGAGTAGGGGGTATAAGGTTTTTTTTGCAACTGTTGACCCTCGTGGTAAAATTGTTGACCTTGCTGCTATAGGGGTTGACCTTGTTGCTGCAGGGGTTGACCTTGTTGCTATAAGGGTTGGCCTTGTTGATACAAGGGTTGGTTTTTTTGTTGCAAGGGTTGACCTTGTTGCTGCAATGGATGTTGATAAGGCCCTTGTTGCACATAAGGTCCTTGTTGTAGATAACATTGTTGTTGTTGGAAAGTTCCTTCCAGAGTTTGTTGGGTCCCATGTTGATACTAAAATATTCTAGTTCGAAATTGACCAGATGTCCCAAATGAGGGATTTGGACTAGACTGCATTTGGGGTCCTGCGTGTTGTTTTAAAGGCAGATTTTGAGACTGTTGTGAGCCATACAGAGGGTACGCTTGTTGGTAGGGTATCTGGGCCGAAAGAGGTTGTTGATACGATATTTGGCCTGATCCAGATGGAATAGATGATCCACTAAGATAAGGTACACTCCCAACATTTTGATTAACTCCAGTAGCATGAGCTTGGTATCCATTCACATAAGTTCCACCTAAAACAAGAGGTACATATGGAGGAGGTGGTTGTTGCCCCACATGCGGTGGGATAGGTGGTGACACATATTTTCCACTTAATGGAGGACCTGAGGAACCTATAGGGACATTGACTTTCCTAACTGTAACAATTGGTTGTACAAGAATGAAGAAACTACAGATTGTACAGGAATTTGAGAGGTCGCGCTTGAAAAAAATGGACTAGAAGTAGACATAATGCCCGACGATCAAATGGGATTATAATAAAGTGAAGACAGACTTGGAGTACCTAAAACCAATTGATCCAAAGAGGTGTAACCTGGTGGAAACAAAGGTTCACTACTTTCAGGCAGTTGGGGAGGTGGCATACTTCCCACATACAGAAAGCCTTCAGGTGGAAAGTTATATTTAGATTCATTGCCAACACCAGGAGTGTGAGTCCTTGAGACTTCTCGATGAGGATATTGAGGAGAGGTTGGAATCTCACCTTTTGATGCCATGGGTGGAAATAGTTGGCGAGGGAGAATCCACGATGATCAAGGAGAAGGCTCCAAAGGTACACCGAGATTATCAAATGGACTACATGGTCATTGAGGAGATATGATCAATGAATCAAAAATCAGATTAGGAGGGAATAATAAATACCTCTGCGGAACCTTAGGAGTTTCTGGATCAAATTCCAAAGATGATGACTCTCGAGGAGGAGGACCAGAAGCAAGGGTTTGAATACTCAGGGTAATTCCAATTTCAAAACCTTGAGTTTCAAGTGACTGTGAAATCTCAAGATGGAATCCTTGTGGTGGCCCTTAAGTGTCAAATGATGAAGGGGATATGTAAGGTGAACCCAGTGGTTCAACCATGATGAACTTCTCTCAAAAAAAATAGGACGTGGTTTATTTGAGGCTACATTTAATATTTACTACTAATCAGGCAATGTGAGGCCAAGGATAACTACATAGGTAAGTCATGTTATCATGGGCAGTTAAAATTAGAACTTAAAAACAAGAAATAAATCAAAAAGGGTGTAGTAGGAAAGAGGGTTTACCAAGTATTCGTGAGCCGATATATACATCTTAGTCAAAACCAATGATTTAATGTACGAAAGACAATCTCCTCGAATGTTGTGTTCGGTGTATCACATCTACAAGGCGGTTTACTCGGTTACATGTGGCTAAAGGATAGAAACTTAGTGGGGTATCCCAATATATATGTGATGGTACAAGGAGCACAAGTCTATGATAGCGTTGTCCAATGCATAAAAGTTCAATGATAGTTTTCCCATATACTTTCCACACATGGATCGCTTCCGATATACCTAAGATTACTGGAGAACAATCCTATATACTTTCGTACGTGGAACGTGATTTCACCCCTGCGATACAATGCTGGCAATGACAGATGCTAGGTTTATAAATGTTGGAACACGTCTCTAGTCTAAACCTCTAAATGTTTGTGGTAAGTTCCAAATGATCCTCAGGTTAATTCAATCAATTTTAATGTTGTTCTTGAATTATGTTTCAATTTCTTGGCTCAAACAATGTCACATGAATCCTAAAATGCAACTATATGATAAAAGGAAACTTTTCACTTCAATGAAAGATAAAATAACAAGGGAAGATAATTCAATCAATTAATGCATCAAACAAGAGATTGCATCAAATAACATGCCTCCACTAACTTTTCTTTCCAAATGCAACACGCAAAAGCAAAAACAATCTTCACTAGCTTATATGAAATCTATCGAAAGCAAAATGATGTTTACTTCACTAAGATGCATTCTATATAAATGATGTTCTCTTTGATTTCAGGATGCTCTAATGCAATCAAAGATTTCATTAAAAAAAAAATAAGATTTTGATTCGTTTGCTCCTAATGAAAAACCAATCAAAGCAACACCAACTCAAACCCAAAAGCACTTAAATGAAAATGTTTTTCACTTTTCTCTTTTGAATGAATAAACAATCCACCCTTTTCAGCTTGTAAGCCAAACAATGTAATCTATGATCGATAAATAACAAATATGATTTTCAAGTGCAAGATGACCTAATGCAATCGAAAAACAACTTTGCAAAAGACAAGAAAAACTAATGCAAATTGACGTTTTGAATGATTTTAACAAATAACTAGACCTAATCAATCAGCAAACTACAAGCTCAGTGACACTTACATGCGGCAAATGATAATCAAATGACCTAAAAACCCTAGAATCAATCCAATTTCACTCCAAACACTTGAAAGCTCAAGAGACAAGAATTGGCTAATCAATAAGATAATCAGACAAAACACCAATAAATCCAATCACAATGGACACGAAAAATTACCTAAGGGGATGAGACACACTAGATTTTGGCAGAGAAACCCTAATTTTCACCAATCTCTGAGATCATCATAACTATAATGGCCAAACTCATGTTGAATAGGGGTTCAACACGACTATTTTGAAAGAAAGTGCACAAGAAGCGTGACTATCCAAGTAAAAAACACGTTGGGTGAAGAATAAGGCAAAAAAAAAAAATATTTCAACAAACACTCCAGACTCAACACTCTAAGGTAGTAATCAGTGACTATGTAGACCTCTATAGGCTCAAACTAACTGAGAACTCAATGGTCAGTCAAACTGATCAAGAGATCAGATCCAAAAAGAGATTGAAGAGGCTATAGCTTCCCTAGTGGATTTGCCATTTTGTTGTGAAGGAAAATCCCTTCTACGGAAAGAGGTGATCTCTCTAGCCCGATGAGTGGGTCTAGCAACAAACTAAACTAACTAACATACACTTTCATATATTATGTTTAACAAATGTAGAGATAGAGTGACCTACCTCGCTATGATGCTGATCGCTCAATCCTTTGCAGGTGAATTTGATTCCTTCACTTCTAGGCTCGCTCCTTACTTGTTCTTCACACCTGAATACCTGCAAGAAAGATCAAAGAGCAATGCAATATAAAAGAGCATATATGGCATACATCAAACATAAACTACTTAATAGATCAAAGAGTATTAAGCTAAAAGAATAAACATTTACACAATTATGGAAAGTGAACATCAGATGTATATATTAATGAGGTAAAAAGGGAAGCATACAACCTATGCCTTGATTTTGGAGACCTCCTTTTGGTGGATGTCCAAGTCCAAGAGAAGACTCCTCAAGCAATCCTTCTCCAAGTTAGAATGGGCAGCATTTGGGCATAATTTCAATATAGGAATGACAGCAATCAATGACCAACCATTTGGGGATGGAAGGGAGTTGATTTATAGAAAGGGAGAGGTATTTAGGGATCCACAAAAGAGGGAGGAAGGTCCAAATATCAAGGGAAAGAACCATAAAGATAAAATCAAGAGCTCCAAATGGGGGAGCTTGGCCATATCTACAAAAACCAATATTCAGCTTGTTGTTATTGAAGTTTCTAGCACACAAAGCTTCTCTCCCATTTTGGGAAAACCTACCAGAAGAGGTTTAGCGCAGGTTTTCATATCAGAACCCGTGCTGATAGCACTAGGGTAAAGTAGTGCAACCTACCATCAGCAGGGGCAAGTAGTGGAGAAAAGCGCGCTAGCCCTAAAAATTAGAGTTTTAGCTAGCCTTCTTCAGAATTGACTCAGGGCAGTTTTCCCTTGGTTTCTCAAGGATGTTTTGGTTTGTGTATCATGATGGATATACTTCATAGCTGTCAACATTTTGACACTTCGAGATATGGAACAAGAGGTGTAACAAAATATTATGTAACAAACATGAAAGCACATCAACAATAATATAAGTTAAAATGTTGATACTATGGTAAAATGGGGAACCTCAAGAAAGATTGTTGGAAAAGATAAATCCAAGGAATAATATAAGACAAAAATTAATCCATTTTGGTCAGTTTAAAATATTGTTGATGAAGCTTTATCTATCCATAACAAATCCTAATAGCATGAGAAAAGGTTTTAATAATATGGTTCTTCATACCACATGTGTCCACATTGGAGTTGATTTTCTTCTTATATGATGGTGGTATTGTTCTTCTTGGAAAAAATGTGTCTTGTAAGCCTATTGGGGTTAAGAGAATTAAGATCAAAATATTTGATGGAATGATAAGGACATTGATAGAGTTAAGACATGTACTTAATATTTAAAAGAATTTAATTTCTTTGGGATTTTTGGTTTTGGAGGTTACAGGTTTATAAGTCAAGGTGGAGCATTGAAAATGTACAAGGGCATTTTGGTGGTTAAGAAGTATACACAAATAGACAAGGTTTACAAGTTGGAAGGTGACATCTAAATAAATTAGACATTAATGGCATCTGAGGAAATATATGTGGAATATATAGAAGTAATTGTTCAATAGCGTAAGAGAATATTTTTTTTCCAACTCAAGAAGTCATTGTATGGCTTGAAAGAATGTCTCACGAACATGTACAAGAAGTTTGATTCCTTTTTGTGAACTAAAATATTATTAGAAGTGAGTATACTCATTATCTTGTTGCTATATGTTGAAAATATGCTTGTTGCAACAAAAAGCATGGTTGAGACTAACAAGTTAAAGGTTAAACTATCTTGGACTTTTATTTTGAAGGATATAAGAGAAGAAAAGAAAATTCCAAGAATTGAAGTACATAGAGAGAGGGAAATGGTAATCTTTGGCTATATGTGAAACCTATAAATATCCCTTTTTCTTCCCACTTTAAGATTTCTTCAAAATTGCCCTACTAAGAATAAAATGGTTATATGTCTCATGTAACATATTCCAATATAGTAGGATGTTTAAAGTATGTAATGAAATATTTCATACGTCGTTGGTCATTTCAGTGGATACATGAAATATCTAGATAGAGATCCATTTAATATTGTTTTTCCATTGATTTCGAAGTTAGGCGGATACCAAGAATGTCAAATCTAGGGTGAGGTTATCAAAAATAATGTTTTAATTTATTTCAAAGATAGAGGGAGATAATAGAAATCCAAGATAAAGATAACAAGATGAAGATTGTTGGAAATATTGTTTAGATACCCATTCTTTTCTTGATTCCTAGTTTGGATACCCTATATTTGAAAGGAATTTTACTCTAAATTGTTGGAATTATGGCAAGCTAACATTTTGGCATTTATTTCAACCTATTGGTACTTTCCCTCATGATCCTAATGAATTTTTCATGCTACAAGTGCTTGACATGATGGTTTAAGGGGGCTTAAAGATTGGTTTCAATTATGGGAAAAGTTGTTTAGTGTTTCCCTAACTCTAAGTATGGGTGTTATTTAAAGAAGGCTAAACAACATTTGCAAGTTTCATTGCCAAGACTTGTTGTGGAAAACCTACATCTATAGCCTCGATTAATATTAGAAATCCTATATTCATGCTTGTAGGATTTGAAAAGAGAAAAACCATGAGCCAAATCGAATTCAAATCGCCCATGGTAAGGATTTGAAAGTTTTTTTTGATAGAGTTCTTTAATAATTATATTGATTTTTCCATAATCATGATGTAAATGAAATTATTTCCTAGTCATTGTGTTAGTGGCTTGATGAGTGACAAATGATTATTGAGCATCATGGAGGGAATTCATTGCTTAGATATGGCCATTGACTTGTTGGTTGAGCTCAAAATTAAATGTCACCTATTGTGGATCTAAACAAGGTTAGAGAGAGTGCACATTTTCCTTGTATGAGAGTTTGTATATTTTAGAGTTCATTTTGGCGCAATGTATATGGCTAAGTAGAGATGTTTAAAGTAGTCATGTTATGGCTATACCAATGTTGTGTGCATGTCACGTAGTGCATTAGTCTCCTATGCATGGATCAAATGTTGTAAAAAATAAATCAATGGTATCATAGAGGTAGGAAAGATTGAATGCGTATGTTTTGGTGCTAAATAATGTGTTCAGAATGTTGAGTGATGGTGCCCAGTCCATTGACAATGTGTATATCCCATGTTCTAGAACATTAAAGAGACAAAGAATAGATGGCTGAGAAATCAGTGCGCATGGATTAGATTTTGTAATGTTAGATCATTGTAGAATGCATTGTTGTAGAGGTCAAAATATGAATTTTGAGGAAAATCACCTTTGATAGTGCATGGAGTGATGGAACAGAATTTTGTCAGATCAATCTGAGTGTATATGTTTGGTCAAAGATAAATGGGTATGCTTTTCTATTAATAAAGTAGTGTATTGTTGAACAAAGTTGGAAAAGTGCAAGTTGGTGTGACTAGAGTTGGCATATATCAAGGTTTAATTAACTAATATTTGGTTGCAGGGGGCTTCTATAGTATTTATTTCCTTTGTTACTAAGTTTATGTATTCATATAAGCCATGTATTTGATGTTTTGAATGTGAGATTAGAATATAGGATGTTTTGTGTTTTCGTATGGTTGGGTGACTTAGTGATGGGGTTTTGTTCATTGTAGAATGTATGCAAGGCCATATTTGATTGAGTGAGTTGATTATGTATCCATATCTGATTGGCTGTGGAAATTTTATGTTATAGAGTGTTTTTGTATTTGACATTACAAAGTTTGGATTGTATTTGAGAGTTTGTTGATGCCTTGTGATGATAAAGAGAAGTATTTGGTGTTTTGTGTTCTGGGGTCTAGTCAAAAAATGAATGAAAAATGGCCTTTATAGTTTGAGGAAGTTGGGGCCTTTGGAAAGTGGTGGATTTCCAATATAGGACTAGTGGCTTCTTTCTGGTAGTGGCCAACAAATGATTGATACGGAGTAGGGGCTTCCTAGCTATTGGTGGCCAAACAACTGTTGTAGGGGTATTGGCTCCTAGTTGGTAGTGTCTGACTAAACAATGTAAAAATAATTTGATGATTAAAATAGAACAAAAAAAAGAAAAGGAGCAGTAGTAGAAGCAGTGCAATAGTAGCAGGGTGGTTTTTTCTCCCCTTAAGGGCTTCCACCAGAAACACTTCTCTATTATGTGTTTAATTATCATGTTTCTTATGTTTTTATTTTCATATTATGTTTACATGTTCAAATCATTGATTGAATGCTACTACTGATTTTTTAGATAATTTGGTAATTTTTTTAAAGTGTGTAATCGTTATCACTACTAATTCAACCCCTTTATCAATAGTGATTTGTTTCCAACAATTGGTATCAAATATAAGTTCCCTCTAATGCAACTTAATTGCTCGATATATGATCATGAACCTATGGAAAATAACAAGAATAAGTTGTCTCGGAAAATAAAGGGCCACAATTAAGATATAACATACTTCAGATCTAGAAGAACCACTCTTTTTTTTCTAATTAAGGATGTTGAAGATTATCATCAAGGAGGATCGGGTATTTCATTTTTTGTCAATTACGGATGTAATAGTAATTTTACATATAGTTTCATATTTCTTGGTACATATAATGATGATGATGCTATAGATAATATCAAGCTAGAAGAAGACAATTAGTTAGGATAAACTCATTCTCTAAGTGCAAAGTCAGTTGATCATTAAATGGAGAAATCAACATCAAAATATTATGAAGGTGAAAGCATAATTGAAGCACTTGAACTTGAGCTTAAAAGTTCAAAACTAAATAAAACAAAGACTAGCCAAAATTATTGCAATTTTTTTATGAGAAGAAATGTTCCTTCAAAGAAGAAGAAATCAGATTCAAAACTTAGCTTGAAGAAGGAAGGAGAATTGAAGATGGAATTAGGAAGAAATATATAGAGAAAGAAGATAAATGTGGAAGATTGGAAGCTAAAATGGTTTCATTAAGAAGTGATCTAGAGAATAAAACCTCTTAGTTAAATTTTGAAAGGAGAATCCAAAAGTCTATTGAAGAAGGAAGGAGAATTGAAGATGGAATTAGGAAGAAATATATAGAGAAAGAAGATCAATGTGAAAGATTGGAAGCTAAAATGGTTTCATTAAGAAGTGATCTAGAGAATAAAACCTCTTAGTTAAATTTTGAAAGGAGCATCCAAAAGTCTACCTCGATCAAATAAGATCTTAGTTTGCACAAAGGAGAAACCAATTTAACAATAGCCATAAGAAAATCAAGAAATATAAATAGCAAGAGAAACAAGAAAGAAATCTAGCAACAAATCAAATAGTCAAAGGAGGAGCCAAAGAACGAGCAAAGAAAAGTGCATTCATCATGAAGATCCATTATTCCTATGAGAGATGTCAATTTCTTTATTTGTCATAAACTGGACATGTTGCAATATATTGCAGAGGCAAAACGATTAGACCATCCCACTAGAATATGTTGCAGAAGATGCAATCAAACAAGAATCCATATCAAGCAAACAAAAAAGGAATATTTCTCTTATCACGAATATCATCTACATTCAAGTACAACAATCCTTTTTATTAATATTGTTACTCATACAATGATTTTTGCCATAAGGAAGTTGATTAGAAGATTTATAAAAGTAATGTCAACAGGAGATACAAGTGATTTCCCTCATTCCTTGATCACATAAGGTGTTATGTGTGTGATAATATTGGCCATATGGCCAAATATTACAAGTTGCCTAGGATTTTTAGGAAATTCAATCACAAAGTGAAAATCACTCTAAAGTTGACCAGACAGGAATCTAGAAATAGGTTCGCATGTCAAAGATTAGTCCATAAAAGTTTGGAGGAAGGAGTAACAAGAGGTTGTAAGGATAAATTGAGGCATGCATGGTCTCGAGGGGAGCATATGGAAACATCTTGAGCTTTCATGAAGAATAATTGAAAATACAACCATAATAGAAGCTTTGTGTATGTACAAATTTGCTTAATATGAAGGGGATGCATAAGCTCAAGTGGAGGTACATGAGGTTTGATTTTATTTCTATTTTAGTTTATATTTGTTGGTTCAACCTCATGTGATTATGGTAGAATTAGAGTAGCTGTTTTTTGAAACCCTAATGATGTTTTTGAAGACATGGCAACCAAGCATATGATCCCATGTGCATGCTCAAGGTTCATACTTGATGTGAGTTAGTGTGCTTTTACATGTTTGTTTGATGTAGCTTGTATGTGTTGTAGGATAACCTTGAGTAACTTATTTTTATTGATATGTGTTGCTAGGGTTATGACTAGTTAATGGCAGAATGGTGCATTACCAAATCTCATGCAAGTTTGGTTTTTTGATGATTATACTTCTAATGTTGATCATAAGTTGCAAATATCTATGTTACCAATGTTGAATCTGCTAAGAACTATTGTGATCGGGTTATGACGAGGAGTTGTAGATCATGTTCTTGAAATATGAATAAATGGCTTATGCTCAAGGGGGGCATTACATAAACTCATGGTGAACTTATAGATTGTTGGAATTATGATCTTCTTGGAGAAGCTTTCCACATTCCTCATTAGCTTAATGCAAGGGTAATTAATGCTCCATGATGATGTGTATTGTAAGAGTTATTAGTGGTGCAAAGAAAGGGAGCACACACTTTGGGTTTTGTATATCTAGGGTTTGCATGGATTATGTGTTGCCTCATAGTCTTGTATGAGTTCATATGCAATTTCTATGTATTGTCTGAATGAGGATATGTTATTTCTGCCTTGTTTATATACTAGTTGTTATCACCTAAAAAGTGATCACTTAACCATTTTCTATTAGAATGATAGAAATACATCATATAGTATGAGTTTTTACATGTTAAAACCCGCTTTCACCTTAGGAAATAATTTAGAGAACTATTTTTCCTAAATTATTTCTAAAAATAACCCGAAAACCCATAGGAATAATTAAATAAATCACTATTTATTTAGTATTCCCTTGAAATAATTATTAAATCACTATTTATTAACTATTTATAACCCCATTTGACCATATTACCCAAGAAGAAGAATTAAATAAACCATTTTGTATTTATTATTCTTTATCTTCACACATTTCTCCTATGAAATAATTATTAAATAATTTTTATTTATTAATTACTTTAACCACTTATCATAATTAACTCGATTAATCATTATTTTTAAATTAGTTCACTAAATAAATATTTTTGACCATTTCATTAATACTTTCCTCTCTTAAATATAATAAAATGCTCATAACGGTTAGATCTTGATTTGTTCTAATAATATTTTATTATTTGACTAGATCTAGATCTATCCTAGTATTTTATTATAAATAGAGAGTATTTTCCCTCACTCTCTATGCATGATCATAATCATCATTTTCACTATGTTCTTATTATTCACAAGCTCTCCACATTGAGTTCAACTAGAGTTTCTTCACTTTCACATTTACAACTAGGAAAAGAGAGGGAAATTAGCAGCTATATGAAGTGTAGGGACTTAAAAGGACCTGTCCCATGGAGGAGGACATTACAAACCCAATTCTATGTTCTTCTCCAATAGGTGTTTTCAACAATAATAATCAAATTCTATACGTTGGGTCTTGTTGTAGCCTCTACAACAACACCAAAAAAATTTCAATGATATTCAAATTTTGCCCCCCCTTCTTTTCCTTTAAAGGCCTAAATGGTCTGTCTATGTATTTATATTGGACAAACTTTTCAATGATCTAGTTGTCATCAAACCATATTGATTCTTATACTTTCATGATGCACAATACATTTATCCCCCTTGATTCGTCTTGGGTGTTGATCTTATTGATGCATTAGGGTTTAGGGCAATTGTTGCTCTAATGATGCTT
Organism: Pinus taeda; assembly: GCA_000404065.3. NCBI lineage: Eukaryota > Viridiplantae > Streptophyta > Pinopsida > Pinales > Pinaceae > Pinus > Pinus taeda. Next base: position 124,962 of record APFE031349795.1, read on the forward strand.
TTTTTTTACAAATCATGGTACTTAACTGCATGCACCTATCGAGTGTTTGGTTCTTTAAAAGAAAGGTTTTACTTCTTTATGCACATTTATCTTTCAAGAAAGTACTAAAGCATTCTGATTAAATAACATTTTGCAAAATCACTCTAAAATTCTTCTAGAGCCTAAAATATTATCAAATGAAATTATCTTGCTTAAAAACATTATGTTAACCATCCTTTTATGTATTGTTCCTTTCCAAGATTAAGTGCTTTAGCTAGCAAACTTTCATCTTTTTGATTCTTGTAACGTGCATTGAAGAGATTAGAAGTTTACTAATTCATATTATGTTGGTTCCTCTATAGAACTATTTTGTGAAAGATATGGTTGAATAGGTTAGTTGAAGAAATGTTGATACAATGAACTGCAAAATTTGTAGCAATGGATCCTCTATCAAGGGATGTTTTAGCCAAAGTTCACTGGTCATCTATGTGATAACCTTCAATTTGTATAAAACATGTATGAATCTCTATGAATTTAAGGTCGAAAAGAAGTTGCAATGGCATATGAATTAAAGGAAACATGTGATAAGTTAATTCACAATACCTAAAATCATTCTAGGAATTTTAAGAGTATCTCCTTGAAAATTCAACGATGGAAACTTTATTCCAAAATATATCCCAGTGGACTATGATTGAGCGAGAAATGGACACACGTGATGTAAGGTTGTACCATGCCTTTCATATAATGCAAGACTTGTTGGGAAGGATATATTGAACAACACATGCTAAGGTGGTATACCAAGCGTTGAAGGAATCACACAATGAAAGTGATCATACAACATCATAGTAGGTCGGAAAGATAAGGTAGTGTAATGAAATGTTGTGTAAACACTGCAACGAGAGACTATAAACAATGTAATTATGAGAAATGAGTGGGTGTAACTAATCCACATCGCCACCATAAACATCTTATAATTTGATCATGGGAACAATGATTGTAACAATCGAATGGAATTTACACCTACAGACAGGTTCAATGTGATTTCCATCTTTAGTGAATGATCCATGGAAATAAGATTCTCTTATGATTATGATACTTTCATAGTGATGAAACCCTAGATGTCTTGAGCTAATTCTAGAGATAAACCCATCAACATCATTGTAATTTATGGAAATGTTTGATGCCTCCAACAGAGACAGATCTCCAACTATGACTTGATTTTTCAAGCTCACTATTTGGAAGCCTTTATCTCTAATAATATGCAACCACCTAGATCCATAACATTGAAAAACCCTAACTAGCAATCTCTAGTGTAATTTATACATTTAAATATAATGTGAAACCAACACTACCTACGTGAAGGGTAAAGGACGAATGTTCCAATGCATTGAAACATAATTGAAATTGAGGTATGCCCTTTGTGATGAAAGGGTAATACAATATAAGTGTTCGAACACAAGAAATATGGCGTTATTTAAGCCATTAGGCAGTGCTACGGTGCATTTAAATAGTGATACCAAACCATAAATGATGCATATTAACACATGCATTAATATAGAGTGATGGAATATGCGCTCCAAAGATGTGGCTAACAAGGTAATAAAGGACACCATCATGCGATAAAAGTGAGAGATAAAGTTTGCTCATCCAGAGGAAATTGTGCACAGAGTTATAATAGTGATTGTGAAGGGTTGCATGCATTACAACTTGACGATGCAATGGTTGTGAGACTATACAGACACTTGGAAATGGAGGATGGTTGCGTTTAAGGTTTTTTTTCCCAAGAAAAAAGTGCAAATTTCATTCATTTATAAGAAAATTACATGTTGTATCTTCAGCATGTATGAGATGTAGTCACTAGTAAATGGAAAAACCATTCAGATCGGTACAATATCATAGTTAAACATTTACAATATTAGCATAATATTTACATAAAAAAGATAAATGCATAACCGTCCTATGAACCAAAAACTGAACAAAAAGCAAAAATTCCAAATGATCTTTATGAAGATAATTTCAAAATATTTCCATCCATCTTGATGAATGGTCGATGAAAAAATGGGTAGAGTACTCGATCTCTGAATTTTTGTATCAACCACTGCCCCCTGATTTGCTTCGCATCCTCTTTGGATAGAAAATTAGCGACCACATTCCTTTCCCTATATATATGAGAGCATACAATAAAATCAAAATGTGATTTTGGAGTGATGACTTCATCCAGTATTCCCTTGAGTGTGTGCAAGTGACAATGATATGCAGAGTTGATCTAGCTTATAACAAGTTGTGAGTCCCCAAATATCTGTATCCAGTGGCAGTTTTGTTCCAGTGCAAATATAAGAAGATATCTTAGGCAGTTAAGTTCTGCATAGTTATTTGTGCCTCTCCCTAAACTCACTTGGATCTTGAAGAGGTGAAGTTCATTTATATGAAGTCCCCCCCCCACAGCCTATGGCCTGAGCCAACCCATTGAAGAAATCTCATGGAATTCTCTTGTCTATTACTTCCAGAATGATGATTCGAGCATGTTGGTGATCAGGGTCTTCAGGAATCAAGTTATAGATGGCAGCAATATAATTGCAAGTGGATGCCCAATGAATCAGAGCATCCTGGAAAATACTACCCGTCCTATTCAACCAAATATTCCAACAGATAATCAAAGGGAGGTTTCTAACTTTTTGAGAGGCTGCCTCATTCCACCAACATTATCAGGCATCAGTTATGTGCAGACCTTCCCATCTGTGCATAATGTTAAGGGTGGTTGTAATATGAGTCCACACTTGGCCAGCAACTGGGCAGTGAAGGAATAAGTTATCAATATCCTCTTTTCTTTCCTTATAGATACAACATCTGGACGGACCATGAAAGGAACGTCTCATAAGGTTGACCTTCGTGGGTACTTTATTCAATAGTATACACCATATAAACAACCGAGTTTTGTGAGGTGCCTTTAGTTTCCATAGTTAGTGCCACCACCAGCTTACATCCACTGTTTCCTGAGCATTCATAAGAGTAACATACCCTTCCTTTGGTGTATACTGGCCATGAGGTTCAGTTGCCCATATGATTTCATCTTCATGTGGAGTAATTCTAATATTTGCTTCCTCCAATGCACCAATAAATCTATTCCATACCCCTATCCACCTACTCAAGAATCCAAGGTCCAAAGTGTCCAGCCATTTTTGTGATGTCCAGTTTCGATGTTTGTCATCAACAATGTCTGTGAGCAGAGTGATGCCAGCCAATAAAATAAATTGTCATAATGCCAGTGGTAGTATGTGTGTGTTCCCACATCCAAACCAAGCATCAACACCCAGTCGTACCTTCACTCCATTCCCAATTTTCCACACCAATCCATCCTTGATGTTACTAATTGACTGCGAGATAGCCTTCCATATGATCGATGCACCATATATGCCTTGTGTTGGCATCCGAATCGAGTCAATGACTGATAGGGGGTGTATATATTTATAATAGACCACCTCTTTCCAAAGGCTCTCTGGTTTGATAATTTTCCATCCCATCTTGACAGACAATGCCTTTGCAAAAACATGTAGATCCTTTATACCCCAACCACCCCATTTTCTATGTTTCCCAATCCTGTCCCAGCAGACCCAAGTAAAATTCCTCCCCACATTTTTCCCTCGCCATAGGAACCAAAACATATTTGTTGTATCCTGTTGATAATTCCTTTTTGGTATCTAGGCAAGTGTCATCCAATATACTAGGATGGCCTCCAGCAAAGATATGATCAGGTTGAGTCTGTCGACTCTGGAAAGCCATCGTTGTTGCCATATGTTTATACGACCTTCGATTTTAGCAATGACCAATGTAAATGAAAACTATCTACCCTTACAACTCTCCAGGGGGTTCTCTCGTGAGTTTAAGTTTGTCATTGATCAATCAATTGCTCAACCACGCATTGAAAAACAAAGTGTTATATTAATCCACATAAGTCTCTTGAATAAAGTTTGCAATTACTGAATAATCATTAAGTAACTGTCTTTCTAGTTTTTCCTCACTAATTTTATACATTTATTTATCAAATTGATCTAAGAATCCTATGCAAATATGAAATTTAACTAGTCTAACATCTAAGAAGTAATATTAAATTGAAAGTCTATCTCCTCATGATTTGCTACTGGAAGAGAAAATCATGAGGGATTCTTCTTAAACATATCTTCCCACGATCGAACAAATCATCTCCACGCTTGCTTGATCTCATCATGATCTCCTGCCAAAACTTGCTTGACTGCTAAAACGTCATAGCTAGAGTTAACTTATGGTTTGAATTCTAGATATTTCGATCTTTGTATCTTTTTAGAGCATGAATATAGGTGGGCATCCATGTATGGAACAATTTTCATATATAGATACCTTTCATTCCTTCTTTGGTGCATTGAAACCTATCTAACCATGGAGATGGATGAAAAATTCTACGTAAGCTGTGGAATGATCAAGATTCTATAATTGTAGAGATGGTTTAATTATATTTCACAAAGAAACAAGAGATTCTAAAACATGGATGATTAATACATTTTATATGCTTGAGTAAATATGTAATGGCTTTAATTAGGTTGAAATTGCAACAAGATGGTTACTAAAAGATAAAGGAGAAGAAGAAAAAGGTAGTAAAAAATAAACAAGTTCAGACTTCAACAGTTGGATATTATTATGACCTTTGGAAACGTTTCAATATAACCTCTCAATGAATTTTATATGATGGTGTTTGAATAACCTTAAATGCAACCAAGGGGATATGTCCAGGGGCGACCAGGGAAAACATGGCGTAACTAAGGTTTAGTGTAGGGTAAAAATCCTCGATCAACGGTGAATGGCGGGGCATCTAAACCGTGAACAGTGTTTTCATGGGTGCACCAGGGCTGGTCTTCACCTTTCTCATATAACGTTGTAATGTTTAATGGGTTGTTTTGGCAAGCATATATTTGGATACCCAGAACTACAGGCTTCCTTTTCATGGAGGCTGTCAGCATTTTTTATACATGAGGGATTTAAGGTAACAACAAGGAAACGGAGTTAGTTTTGGCAGATACTAAGCTGGAGTCATCGCTTGTCAAGCAAGCTCGTGATCACTTGCTTGTAACAGCAACTGGTAGCTAGAACAGTGTTCATGCATGGACGAAGAGCTAATAGACTATTCACCTGACACCATGGACTCTTCGCAAATATGGGTCAAAGACAAACATCTTTCATGTGGAGGGAACTCACCAAAATAGAATAAGCCACCGAACAGCCATGTAGTTGTTTACTCCTCAATAATGGAGGACATGGAAGTAACCCTACAAGGGTTAGGGTTTACTCAACCGAAAGCAGCGATGACTGAGGGTTTACCCAACCTAGGGGTGGAATCATAACTGCGCTTTTTGAACATTCCATCACCTTATGAACTCTTGTACTAGGCTCACAATCAGCAGGGTATTGAGCAGAATGTTTAGGACAACTCAGGGGTGGATGCGAGGGGCAAGAATGGAATGGTTGTGGACAAGAATGGTGGAATAAACCAGCCTTATTGCAATCCTAGGACTACCGATGTTGAATTCCCATCTCAGGGGTTTGCTAATACAACTTGCACATTTGGGTGCTTCGATGGTATCACTCAGCAAGTTTTGGGCCTTGAGGAAAACAAAACCATAGACTCATACGAGAACCATCAAGTGGATGGTGAGCAACAACCCATAACTCAGAAACACAGGGCAGGAGGGGGAAAACCCAAGTGCTCAAAGTTTCGTGAGAGGGTTCGACTACTAGCGTTTGGTGACGGTATTAGTATGGCTCAAGTGGTGCTAACCAAGAGCACAGTGTTGGTTGGCAGGGTCTGAGGCCGAAACTAGACACTAGCGCGCCTAAAGAAGTGGACAACGGAGATTTGGAAACATTTGATGGAAGAGTTGTCTGCGGTGCTCACCTTGTCCAGGGGATGGTTCACTCTTATTTTCCCACAACTGGAACCTGTCAATTGGGTTTTAACCAGATATTGGCACATTGAGATGATGCCTATACTCCTCAAGAGATGGTCGCCCCTCTTGGACTCGGAGAAGGAAAAAATGGAGGTTGGGTCGATTTGGGTGCGGCTTCCTAGACTGCCACTATAGTTCTAGGTAGAAGAAATCTTCAAGTGTATTGGGGATGATCTAGGTGTTTATCTGGACCATGAGAGATCGTACAATAAAATTGGGTACCTGGCGATAGCCATAATATTGGTGCACTTGGACACCTGCAAAGGCTTGGTGAAGAGCTATAGGCTACAGATGGGGGAAATTATAAGGTGCCAGATACTGGACTATGAGGGGATTCCCTTCCATTGTAGGAGGTTCCATGAGGTCAGTCACCTATACAAAGTTTGCCCACTAATAACTAGGAAACAACCAAAACCCCCTGCGAAGCTATGTTTCAACGAGCACATAGACAATCGCGAAGGAAGAAACATCTCCAATTGTGCACACATAGGATCCCCAGCCGAGTCGGAGAGGAGATGAGGCGATGGCACATCATAAAGACTCCTAGACTCCTAAGGCATCGGTCGCCCATTCATGAGCAAGAGGCACTGATTAATTTCTAGGTAATCTTACTCCCTCTCCCCTTGCTACTCAAAATTTGTTGATTTTTTAAAATGCATTATCATATGTTGTTGTTTCTGGTTTGAGTATTAGGGCTAGAAATTTGCACTTTATTAATTGTCCTGTGGTAATTTCTCCCCCTACTCCTCTTTGCTCTTCTTCGACATTACAACTGGACCCTCTCCCTATTGCCTACAAGGAAGGCTTGAGCTCTAGTGGCTCTCACAAATATAATCTAAGTTCATTACCCCATTCCCAAACCCTAACTTATGGATTTGGAGAGGACCCCATACCCTCCAAAACCCTCAAACTACCTAGGGGTAGACAATCACATTTATCCAAAGTCATCAGATAGGTGGGTATTGAGGTGGCAATAGGAATTCAAACTCCTATTGACCAGGTTCTTAGAGTAAAAGGAAACCCTAACGCAATTAGCCCATGAAATGCCTCTCCTTTAACTGCGAGGGTTTGGCCAACCCAGATAAGAAACTGGCTCTTAAGAGGCTGAATGGATCAGAGAGGATTGATGTAGGATTACTACAAGAGACTCTAGGTGATGGGATCTCCATTAACAAAATCTTTTTGAAGATCCTCCCAGATTGGGATTTCCACTCACTGGATGTAAGAGGGAGATTTGGGGGTTGTGTGTTGGGTTTCAATAACAAGACTATCAAGGTAGTTGACATTTGGGGGGGTGAAGGATTTTTGGGCGATGACCTCAAAGCCCCTGATATCAATGTACCCCTTAGACTAATTAATATCTATGGACCATGCCACAATAGGGAGGCTTATTGCGACAAGCTGATGGGGGTAGATTTCATGCAAGTGGACAATTTGACCATGGGAGGTGACCTAAATTTCTCTTTAGGGCTTGCAGAATCCTGGGGCAATAGGGCCCAGAGTGACCCCCTAACGACTTATTTTGAACTTTTGATTGATTCCAATAATCTCATGAACATAGACTGGACCAAGATTCTGTCGACTTGAAGGAACAAAAGAACAAGAGAGGATGCTCTAGCTAGAAGACTAGACCAATTCTCTATTAGAGCTCCTCTGCTAGCTAGTTTGGACCGTATTCATCAATGGGTGGGATTGAGGGGTACATCCAAGCACTCCCCACTTTTTATGGAGATTATGGACTCCAACCATAAACCAAGCTCCCCTTTTAAATTTAACGCTACTTGGCTTGCTAAAGCCGATTACCATAAATTGGTAATGGATTCCTAAACACATTGTGGTCTAAACAATAGCAACTCACCAGAAGAGGTGATTACATGCAACTTGGCTTGCATAAAATCCAAAACCATTAGTTGGGCCAAAGAAAAGAAGCAAAATAATGCGGCACCTTACTGAGGATTGGATCTATCACTAAGAAAATGGAAAATTCGGGGATTACAAGCTACACAAACAATGAATCAAAGGATCATTGATCAAGTTAGAAACTAAAAAGATATGCCTCCTAAGATAGAAAGAGGAAACATGGCATTTAAAGAGCAGAGCGATATGGTTAAAGATTGGGGATGAGAACTCAAAGTTCTTCCAACAATATGCCAGGGGGAGGAAAAATACTAACACTATTTGGTCTCTACGGGATCAGACTGGTAGGGAGGCCAGCATTTTCAACCAGCTTGTAGAAATCAGCAACATACATTTCTCACATATCTTCAAAGCACCTAGGGAAGCCTCCATAACTGAGATATTCCGCATTGCTGAAGTTTTTCCTAGGTTTGTAGACGTTAAAGATGTAGAGAACCTAAATGAACCAATGACGTGGAGGGAAATAGAAGTTGTCCTGAAATGGTTCAAAAGAGATAAGAGTCCAAGACTGGATTGGGTCGAACCTCCTATTGGATATTAAGGATTGTAGACTTTCTAGCCAGATGTGTGAAGGTTTCAACTCAACTTTTCTTGCCCTCATCCCCAAAGCTGATAACCCTCTATCCTTTGATGACTATCAACCCATTTCCATTTGTAACTGTATATACAAAATAATCTCTAAAATTATTTCTATGCACACCAATACCTTCGTATCCAAGATGATTTCTAAGGAACAATTTGCTTTCCTTAACCAACGCCAGATTCATGAAGCCATAGGGACCGCTCAAGAAGAACTCCACTTGATCAAAGAAAAGAGAAACAAGAGTATCATCCTCAAAATTGATCTATCAAAATCCTTTGATTGTGCAAGTTGGTTTTATCTTCAAAGTATCCTTACTCATATCAGTTTTCCTCACTTGTTCATAAAATGGATCATGTGTTGTTTCACTATTTCATCCTATAGCATTCTCATCAATGGGGCTGCATCGGGTTTTTTCCATGCTGAATGTGGTCTGAGACAGGGATGCCCTTTATCCCAATCGTTATTTCTTTTGATCATGGAGGGGTTAAGTAGACTGTTTTAAAGCTCGTGCAAAAGGGTCTCTGGGAGGTGTAATGATATCTGATGTGTCTTATCTCTCACATCTTTTGTTTATAGATGATGTTCTTATTTTTTTAAATGGATCATTCTATGATACCACTTGTTTCAAGAAAATACTATCCATGTTCATAAAGATACAAGTATGGAGCCCAACCTCAACAAATCCACCATCATATTGGTGTCTTGTCTACAAAATGAGGAAAGACACGCATTACAAAAAATCGAATTTGTCAGACAAGAGCTGGAGATGGGTCTCAACTTCCTTGGATTCAGGCTCAAGTCAAATGGATATATTTTATTTGAATCACAATTTAACATAGTTTTTTCTCCATTGACATGAATATTTATATTTAATTTTCTTTCTAAGAGGTTTTGTCAGTAGAGTGCTCATAAAAAGAAAATACCAAAAATATTTATTTTCAAAATGCATTTAGTCTTATAACTCAATTAAATTTCATGGATAATAAATAGATGGTTTTCAGCTTATTAGAGCACATGTGTAATCACTTGAAGCTACAATTTCATTCAATTTACCTTTCTTCTGCAAGCAAATAGCATTAGTATTTCTTTTTGCAAATTAGTGTTATAATTTCTTTTCTGCAAATAGAGTTAAGATTTCCTTTTGCAAAGTAGAGTTAAGATTTCAATTCTATAATTCATATTAGGATCTCTTTTTTGTAATTAGCATTAATATTTCTTTTACACAATTAGAAATAGACTTTCAATTCTGCAATTAGAATAAATTGTGATTTCAAGTTATAGATTAATTTTCAATACAATTTGGCATTTGATTTTGATGTAAGTTTCATGGAAAGAACATGTGTGTGACAACTCTTTAATCCTATCAAATATTTATCCATAATTAGATTAACTTCATTCAAAGATAGAATTCCTAGCATATATGGTGTGCGTACACTTCATAAGTACACAAACCTTGGTTGACAATTAATAAAGTAATTTAAGACCAGTTAAATTACCCAGCATCTTTTATGTGAAAAATAAAATAAAAAATGAAGTGCCAAAAAAAAACACAATAACCAAAACCACAAAGAACCTCTTTATTAAAACTGAGAATAACTATAAAATCTACATTGTGGTGGACAATTTGTCCAATTACAAATTGAGGTTGGTTATTTATAGCCTTTTTTACTTACATTACCATGGGTAAATACAATAGGTGGGAAAATACCATGGGTGAGTTATTTATGTCCTTTAGTTACATTACCATGGGTAAGTTTGCATTCGGACCATTCCCTCTGGAGAAGCCTTTGTTGAAGATAAGTTGTGGATAAGCAAGTGTTGTTGAAGACAAGGGTTTTGTGTGGCTGACCTGGAACCAAGGGTTTGTGGGTGACCCATAACCGAGGATTTTTGGATAACCCATAACCTTGATGGGAGAAGATCTGAGGATAGAGATACCTTGAAATGCTTGTGATCCAACTATTATATTGACAGTGCATGGCAAAACAAACAGATTTTGACGATAACAGTTTTGTGTGGTTGAACCATAACCATGATGAAGAAAGTGTCGATGATAGAGATACCCTGCAATGTTGGCGGGGAAATTGTGATGTGGATAGCATTTGGCTGAGATAATGGACTTCATTAGAAAATGGTTTTGTGTGTTTGACCTGTAACCTTGAGTTTGTAAGTGACCCATAACACCCATAACCACGATAAATGAGGGTTTGAGGATAGAGGTACCTTGTAATGCTTGTGTGCCAACTATGAGGGTGACAGTGCATGTCCTAGAAAATGGACCTCGACGTAGTTTGCTTGTCAGTTTTCCCAGTATAAATTTGATAACTTATTTGGTGGCTTATCTTTGTAGATTCTCACTATCCAATAAGACAGTGTAAATAATTCTTCCAAGTACTCAAGTTTCACATTTGTGAAACCCATTGTTGTGATTTGATAGTCCCATCATGACATTACCTTGGCATTGTGAGGGATAATTTTTCACACTTGGAATTATGCTTCAAGATAGGCAGAAACGATAACACAATCAACATGGGAACTAGTACCTTCCAAATGTATATCTATAAGGAAAGAATACAAAGTTCCAACGTGCCTAATTCGGGTTGCAAACAGATAATGTATTAAGAAGTAGGATGCCAATATGGGAACTAGTGCCTTCCAAATGCATATCTATAAGGAAAGAATACAAAGTTCCAACATGCCTAATTTGGGTTGCAAACTGATAATGTGTTAAGAAGTAGGATGAATAATGGATGTCGAATACCACTCCATAGCTTAAAGAGAATTATTCAGACGAATGTGCAATGCCATTAATTTCTGATCCTAACACCTCACAAGCACCATGTACCCCTTTCGTAGAATTTCCATTGTTTTCATAAAAAATCGATGACTTCTTATCAAACTCCCAATCCTTAATTGATGATTTTTTCTTTTTTGTAGCGACATTAATGGGAAACATATCCTTGCATACCACCTGTGATGGTTGTAAAACGAATAATCCTCCCTGGAATATGAAGGCATAAAACTTCTCGCATTGGAAAAGTTCATGATTAGTTTTATGCAGAAACAAATTGTTTGCATCCAACCTAACAACACACTAATACTCAACTAGATTCCATGGATATAAGTGAGAGTAATGTGTGTGTCAAAAGCATAACTATGTCTATATGGATTCTCCATGTTGTCTGCCACAATTTCTTTGGCATTATCCCCATATGGTTGTGGAATTTCTTTGGAAGAAATGAGAACAATATTTTCATCCATATTGAGATGGTGGAGGGAGGGACTGAAGCATTACACGCACAATCACATAAAACTCATAGTCTCTTAGTATTCTGGCATGGGAATTTCTTGTAGATGGCTTCACTGCATTCACTATAGCCCATGCGTGAATTATTGCTAACATATATATAAATAATAATGCATCGTGGGGATCAATACTCCAGCTTGTTGAAGCCATAATCAATTCTATATATATCTATTGTAGTTGTTGTAATGCAAAAATATGTGTGTCAGACCAAATCCAAGGGGATTGCTTCTTGTTGTCAAACTCATGGGTCTTGACTATTGGAAAGAGCCATCGAATAGCTTTGGCTTCAGGAAGATGGATTCCAACACCGCCATGCAATTTATTTTTTGGCAAGGGTACAACTAACTCGTCGAGGTGGCTTTCATCAAGTTGTGTAAGGTCCTGGACAAGGAGCTCCACAGTGTTTCTCTCCACCATGGTTCCTACTCCAAGAGCATGAGTTTCACCTTTTTGTTTACCTACTCATCGGAGTTCATCCAAGTAGTAATATTGTAATAGATTTAGCCCCGCCGCAACCACCAAGCTCTTAGGGGGGATTGAATTTTGTTTAATCTCAGGTTTTGGGGGCCAAAGGGATTACAGGTTCAATGATCCCTATTGGCTATCATCGGAAAGAAAGATTTCCAATAACAATCCCTGTATCGTATAGTGACAAAGTATTTTTCATTAGGCCTATGTTGTTGGAAATAATAACCCCAACCACCGCAATAAACAACCGGACAGTAGCCATACATGTTAGACACTTTTGCAACCATACATGTCAGACACTTTTGCAACCATACATGTCAGACACTTTTGCAGGTTGCGTCTCAATGTGAAGATAGAAGGACCGAAGCCAAATATGAACCATTCAGAAACTCAGAAAAGGCATTTAAATAATTTATGTACTTAGGTAAACTGATATGGGCAAGCATTAATTCAACAACCTTTCCCACACTCTAGAAACACCTGCGCGACTCTGATCACATTCAACAAAAACATCAAAAATAATTTCGCTCTGTCATGATTTAAATGTAAAATTGTTTGTTGAGTTAAATATGAATGTAAAATCCATTTTGATGGTAGGGGGTAGAAGAGTAAGACTGTGTAGAGAGGTTAGAGAGTAAGAAGTAAGAAAAGAGAGCAAGTCTCTGTGAAAAAATGGTGGAGCAATTTTTGGTGGGCGTGTGAAAACAACAGTTTTTACTGTGTGTTACTCCACGTAAGTTTAAATCTCTGTAAAATTTTATTTTACTTTGTAAATGAGTCGCAATCTCATGTAGATGTATTTTCATGTTTAAGAAATGAATATTAAGTTTTAGTGTGTTTCTCCAAACCTATCATGTTATATTTCCTATGAGTATTCCTTAAGTCTATGGAATAGTTCCGCAGTGTGTGAAATTCAAGACTGGGAAATAGCCTCGCGTTGTGCGAAGGTAGCTCTGCGAAATCGGCTTCGCGGTGCGCGAACCTAGCTTCGCGAAAGTAGCTTCACGAAAGTTATAACTCTCTGCCTCTCCCATCTGCGAAAACAAAAATTAAATTCGTGAAATTTTTCCAACATGGTATCAGAGCAGGTTAAACTCTGTTAGTGTAAAAACAAGTGTTTTTACTAACAGTAAAAATTGTTTTTGAGCGCGCATTGTTTTTAGCATATTTACCAGCAGGTAGAAAGTTTGTTTTTACACTCAAAAATGGCAACATCATGCACAAGTTTGACTAATCCTCAAATACCTCAATTTAATGGCAAAATTTATGATTATTGGGCTATTACAATGAAGGCCCATTTTCTTCTCAAGACATTTGGGATTTGGTGGAGAATGGTTTTCAAGAACTAGCAGATGCAACAACATACAATGTCTTATCTCAACTAGAACGAGATGTGTTAAGGGACAACAGGAAGAAGTATTCAAAAGCCCTATTTATATCTTTCAAGTAGTTCATGAAAGTATTTTCCCAAGGGTTGCAGCAGCAACGAAGTCCAAGCAAACATGGGACATCCTCCAGATAGCCTACCAAGGCATGGCAAAAGTCAAGGCAACAAAGCTGCAAATGTTGAGGAGATATTTTGAAACACTTTGTATGAAAGAGTCTGATAATATAGACTCGTTTTTTACACATGTAAGTGGGCTGGTTACTCAAATCAAATCTCATGGTGAGACACTTGAGGAAAGAAGAATAGTTGAGAACGTTTTGAGAAGTCTGTCAACAAGGTTTGAGGCCATTGTTGTGGCCATAGAAGAGACAAAGGATATCTCACAATTCACATTGGATGAGCTTAATGCATCACTAATTTCTCATGAACATGGATTGAATAGAGCAGCAAGCTCCTCATTCGAGCATGCCTTCAAGACACAAGTATCATTTGGTCAAGGTCGAGGCAAAGGAAGATCATATGCTAGAGGAAGAGGAAGAAGCCCACACAGAGGTGGAAGAAGCAGCCCTTCAAGCTCAAATGGAAGAGGCAAAAATCAAAATCCAAGTCAAGGCCCAAGCCAAAATCAAGCACAAGTTCAGAAGTATAATAAATCTCAAGTTCAATGTCATTACTGTAAGAAGTATGGTCATTATGCAAATGAATGTAGAAATAAGCAATATGATATTAGTAACAAACCAAGTGTAAATTTCACAAGAGAAAATCAGAACCATGATAGCATGTTTTTAGCTTGTAATATAGCACAAGAAAAACAGAGTGATATATGGTATCTAGATTCAGGATGTAGCAGCCACATGTCAGGAAACATATAAAATTTTTCTGATCTAGATGAAAGTGTGAAATATGAAGCAACATTAGGGACTGATAACAAATTCTATGTCATGGGTAAAGGAAAAGTTAATATCATAACGAAGAAGGGAGAGAAGAAATACATCTCCGATGTTTACTTTGTCTCTAGTTTGAAACATAATCTCATGAGTGTTGGACAGCTCATGCAGAAAGGCTACAATGTCTTCTTGAAAAATGATGTGAGCACAATTTTGGATAGGCCTCCAAGCAGACAGCTGATTGCAAAGGTTCATATGACAAACAAAAGAATGTTTCCCCTTAAAATAATATCAGATTTGTAGAAAGAAGGTGTGCAAGCACAACTATCTATGAACTCACAAGAAAATGGAAGAAAAGGGGCAGCTGTCACACAAGTAAACTTTCAAGCAGAGGTAAAAGATGAAAAATGGTTATTGCACTTGAGATTTGGACATCTCAACTTTGGAGGTTTGAATTTTCTGCATAGGAAAGGCATGGTGAAGGGTTTACCACTCATAGAAAAAACAGACATCATATGTGAAGGATGTATCTTGGGCACTCAACATAGAGAGACATTTCTAACAAGAAATTTAGTGAGGGCAAAGGCACCTTTGGAGATTGTCCACTTAGATTTATGTGGAAAATGCAGACACCATCAATTGGTGGCAGTCACTATGTACTGACCTTCATAGATGACTACGCAAGGAAGACATGGGTATTTCTCCTAAAACAGAAAAGTGAAGTGTTTGAGCGCTTTCGCCAATACAAGGCTCTTGTTGAAAAGCAAAACGGACATTACATCAAAGTCCTTAGGACTGACAGAGGTGGTGAATATATCTCAAATGACTTCGTTAAATTTTGTAGGGAGCATGGAATTCACAAGAAGTTTACAACAAGATATACACCGTAGAAAAATGGTGTGGCAGAAAGGAAGAATAGGACCATTATGGAGATGGAAAGGAGTATGTTGAAGGTAAAGCACTTGCCAAATGACTATTGGGCTGAAGTTGTGGCCTGTGCAACATATATCTTGAATACATGTCCAACCAAAAGTGTCCAAAACATTGTTCCTGAAGAGGCATGGAGTGGAAGAAAGTATAGTGTCACTCACATGAGAGTTTTTGGATGTGTGGCTTATGCACATGTTCCGGATGAGTTGAGAAAGAAGTTAATCAGCAAGGGGGAGAAATGCATATTTCTTGGATACAGTGATGAATCCAAGGCACACAAACTCTACAATCCATTAACCAAGAAGGTCATAATCAGTAGAGACGTGCAGTTCATAGAAGAGAAAGCATGGGATGGAAGTTTAGAAAAGACAATAAATGTCAAAGAATGCATACCACATGAGGACAGAGAGGAATTAACAGTAGCAAGTAATTCCTCAACAGTGACTCCCTCTACTCCTATTCAAGCGTAGCAAAGTAGGCAAGAAACAACGCCATCAACAAATAATAGGACAATTTTGCTCAGCCAAGCAAGTGCTTCTCCAAGCACACCGCGAAGTGCGACACCAGTGACATATCAAGTCCATCTTCAGCAAGCACAAGAAGGCCAAAATTCAGAAATTTAAATGAAATTTATGAGCAAGATGAAGTTGATAGTGGGGCAGGTCTGAATTCCTTATTTGCATTATTTTGTCATGTAGATGATCCAATTCACTTTGAAGATGTAGTCAAAGAAGAAAAATGGGTTGCGGCAATGGAGGAAGAAATAGAAGCAATAGAAAGGAATGATACATGGGAGTTAGTGAGCCTTCCGAAAGGAAAACATGTCATTGGAGTGTAGTGGGTCTATAAGAACAAAAGCAACATTGAGGGAAAGATTGAAAGGCACAAAGCAAGGCTAGTTGTCAAAGGATACAAGTAGCAGCATGGAAGAGATTAGGCGAAGATGTTCGCGCCAGTCGCACAGATGGAGACAGTGTGCACAGTTGTGGTGATTGTCGCGTAGCATAAATGGACAGTGTATCAGATGGACGTAAAGTCAGCGTTCTTGAATGGAGTGCTAAAAGAGGAAGTGTATGTCACGCACCCACCTGGTTATGATATTGAAGGACAAGAAGACAAAGTATATCGGTTGAAGAAAGCTCTTTATGGATTGAAGCAAGCACCGCGCTCATGGTACAACATGGATCATTGAACAATGGTTTTGACAAATGTGATGGTAAGCCTACTCTCTACATCAAAGAGAGAGAATGTAAGATTCTCATTGTCGTCTTATATGTATATGATTTTATCTTTATAGGCAGTGATGATTTCCTCGTCGTTGATTTTAAACAAGTAATGAAGAGTGAGTTTGAAATGACTAACTTGGGATTGATAAGATATTTTTTGGGAATAGAAGTGAAGCAAACAGAGAATGGCATTTTTATCTCTCAAGCAAAGTATGTGGTAGAAATTTTGGAGAGATTTAAAATGCAGAACAGCAGGTCCACACCAACTCCAACTTTCACAAGGTTGAAGTTGAGCAAAGAATATTGCAATAGTAATATCAAACCGACATTATACAAAAGCATGATAGGCAGCTTGATGTATTTGACCACCACTAGGTCGGATATAATGTATGCAGTAAGTTTGGTGTCAAGATTCATGGAGACACCCAAGGAGACACATTGGCAAGTAGCGAAAAAGATTTTGAGGTAGGTCAATGAGACAAAATAGTATGGCATTTTATACACAGCAACCAGTGATTTCAAGTTGGTTGGTTACACTCACAGTGATTGGGTAGGCATGTCGATGACAGAAAGAGCACATCAGGATATGTTTTTCATTTTGATTCCAGATCCATTTCATGGGCCTCTAAGAAGCAGCCAATAGTGTCACTGTCAATAGCAGAAGTTGAATATATCACAGCAATAGTAGCAGCGTGTCAGGCATTTTGGATGAGAAGGATGTTGAGGGATCTTCCTCATGACCAAGAGGGTGCGACAACTATTTTCTGCAACAACACCTCGGCAATTGCATTGTCAAAGAATTTTGTCTTCCACAAAAGGACCAAGCATATTGATGCTAAATATCATTTTATTATAGAGTTGATTAACAATGATGAAATTGTGTTGTAGCACTGTAGGTCACAAGAACAGCGTGCTGATATTTTCACAAAGCCATTGGCAAGAGAAAATTTTGCTTATCTCAGAAACTGTTTGGGAACTGTCAATGGCGACAGTTGTGATTAAGGGGGAGTGTTGGAAATAATAATCCCAACCACCGCAATAAACAGTCGGACAACAGCCATACATGTCAAACACTTTTGCGGCCATACATGTCAGACTCTTTTGCAGGTTGCATCTCTGCTTGAAGACATTTTTTCAAGTTGCGTCTTAGCGTGAAGATAGAAGGACCGAAGCCAGACACGAACCATTCAGAAACTCAGAAAAGGCATTTAAAGAATTTATGTACTTAGGTAAACTGATATGGGCAAGAATTAATTCAACAACCTTTCCCACACTCCAGAAACACCTACGCGACTCTGATCACACTCAACAACGACATCAAAATTAATTTTGCTCTATCATGAATTAAATGTAAAATTGTCTATTGAGTTAAATATGAATGTAAAATCCATTTTGATGGTAGGGGTAGAAGAGTAAGACTATGTAGAGAGGTTAGAGAGTAAGAAGTAAGAAAAGAGCGCAAGTCTCTGTGGAGAAAATGGTGGAGCAATTTTTGGTGGGCGCATGAAAACAACAATTTTTACTGTGTGTTACTCCATGTAAGTTTAAATCTCTGTAAAATTTTGTTTTACTTTTTAAATGATGTTGAAATTTGGTACCAGAGGACAGGTGGTTCCCTAAGGTTTTGATCTTTGGTCTAGGGAAAAGTGTCCAAAAGAATTTAATTTTTCTCCTAAAGTGACTTTATAATTTTTATAAAGTTAAATCTAATTTAAAAGTGACTTTAAGTGATAAAGTTACTAAAGTCTAATTTTAAAGTGACTTTAATAAAGTCAATGTAAAATTAGAAAGGAAAAGTGACTTTGGAAATAAATGACTAAGTGGGTCTTTATTAAAGTGGGGTGAATTTAAAAATAGAAAGTGAGATTTAAATGAGCATTTAATCTCAGCCCTAGATCTCAATCTATTTCAGCCATTGGATTTAGGGATCACCCAAAAGTCACTTAGGGTTAGATTAAAGGAGGAAAAGGAGGAAAAGGTCATTCATTCTTTCATGAGTAGATTGAGAGAAGGAGAGCAAGAGAGCAAGGGAGATTTCTAGACAGGGAGGAGAAGGAGACAGCAGCTTGGAACACATTCCAAGGCAGCAGTTTATCAAATCCGTACAGCTGAGTTAGCACACAGTGAAAGGCAGATTTTGGCACGATTTTCTAGAAATCCGTACAACTGTTTGCATAGAAATCGAGAAGCAGTTTGCTGGCTCATTTTCCAAGGAAGGTCGTACAGCAAGTGGATTTACCTTGGCATGCAAATCGAGGCAAATCCATACAGCATATTGCTGGGTTTTTCTACATGCAAATTGAGGTCCGTACAGCGTATTTATGGCAGCTTGGCACGCATTTCTAGGTAGGTCGTACAACAACATTTAATGCTGAAAGTGGGCACAGAAATCAAGGAGGTCGTACAACATTTATTATTGTCCTATTTTGTTGTTTGCAAGTATTTTCCAGTTGGCTGTGAGGCATGGAAAACGAGATAAGTTGTAAAAGTTTGCTTGCTGATTTTTACTGAATATTTCTCACTGTAAAAAGCATTTTCAGATATAAAAAAGAGCTCTCGAACTGGTTTTCCCCAAGAGTTGCAGGGGGTTTTTCCAGGGTCATCTTGACCAAAAATCACTATGTTTAAATGTGTTAAATGGTTGTTTGTACCTGCTGATTTTTTATTTCTGCATTTTCCAACATTCTGTAAAATTTTTAGAATTTGTGTTTTCAGCAAAAATTTATTTTTTCAGTTGTTGAATGTATGGATATGGAAAAGGGCATTTAACTATTATGGGAGAAATAAGGTGAAACTGAAAACCGGGGTGGGAAATGAGAAATTTTTACATGGTATCAGAGCTTGAGTGCTGAAGTGCAGTTTGGGATAGCAAGGAGGAAAATTACAGCCTGTTGATTTTTCACTCAGAAAATTCCAGCAAGCTGATTTTTCACAAACAACAGTTTTATCTTTACTACAGCAGTGCTATTTTTTAGTTTTAGGATAGCAGGATGTCATTTGGATTGAGGGTGGAGGATAGGTTGGATGGGCATGAAAATTACAGCGTTTGGAAGGAGAGAATGCAGAGTATCTTTGAGGAGGCAGAAGTCTGGGACATCATGGTGCATACCACACAGAACCCTGTTGTTGTGCCCACTGATGTTACTCAATTGGCTGAGTGTAATAAAAAGAACAACAAGGGTAAGATACTGATTCTAGACAAAGTCAAAGACCATCGCATTCCTCACGTGAGAGGAAAGAGAAATGCCCATGAGATGTGGACAGCATTGTCCAATCTCTACCAGAGTACCAATGAGAACCGGAAAATGGTCTTGAAGGAGAAGCTGAAGACCATTAAGATGGGTAATGATAGTGCAGCTAGATATCTCACAAATATTACTAATGTGAGAGATGAGTTGGCAGCAATTGGAGAGGTCATTCCACCCACTGAGTTGGTGCGGATTGTAGTGAATGGCCTCCCCCATTCATGGATGAACTTTGCTGATGGGACTTGTGCACGTGAGACCCTTCCCACATGGGAGAGGTTTTGGGATGATTACAATCAGACAGAGATCAGGAAAGGTCAGCTTGGGGCAGCCAAGCCAGTTGAGCAGGATGAGGATGTAGCACTGTTGGCAGGAGGCAAGAAAGGCAAAGGGAAGAAGTAGGCTTCCACAAGCAATGGTGGGGGAAAAGGCAAAGGTAAAGGTAAACAGGGTAACACACAGAAGGACTATTCCAAGGTGAAGTGTTGGAATTGTCAAAAGATGGGACACTATGCAGTTGTGTGTCCAGAGAAGAAGAAGAAGGGGAAGAACCAGAGCGTGGCAGCTTCAGCAGAGGTTGAGGAATTTGCAATTCATTTTGACGGGGAGTTTGGGTTCACTGCGTATGAGTCCTCTAGTGCAGGATCATCTGCCACACAGGTTCAGAGGGAGCATGCTTTTCCCTCGATTAGCAGAGCATCTTCGAGTATTTGGTATGTGGACACTGGGGCTTCACGTCACATGACAGGAATCCGTGAGTACTTCTTAGAGCATTCAGAGAGTGGCACTGATATAGAGGTAGTACTCGGTGATGACAGAATTGTTAGAGCAATCGGGGTGGGGACACTGACATTTCAGAGGGAGTCCAAACCTCCGTTGAAGGTGTCAAATGTTCTTTATGTGCCAAGGATGAGGAAGAACCTCATATCCATCTCAGCTTTGGAGGACAGAGGATATGAGGTACTGTTCAAGGGAGGACAGGCGTTGATGTATCCCAGGGGCACTCCAGCTGATTCAACTAGAGTGATAGGTGTATGCCATGCAAAGGTGTACAAGTTTGCATTCCAATCCCTTTTGGCATTGAGCAGTAGTACCCATAGCAGAGCTAGCAGTTATGAGCTATGTGAGATTTGGCACCGCAAGATGCGACATATGTATCATGGAGCCTTGAGGACATTGTGGGAGATCACTACAAGTGTGCCAAATTTTAGTACTGATCACTTTGATACTTGTAGAGGATGTGCAATGGGCAAGTTTGCCAAATTCCCCTTTCCTGGCAGTGACAGCAGAGCGACTGGGATACTTGATTTGATTCATTCTGATGTGAGCGGTCGGATGTCTCATGTTTCCTTGAGGGGATATGAGTACTATGTTTTATTCATTGATGATCACTCTAGGAGGACCTGGATTTATTTCTTGAAGACCAAGAGTGAGGTCTTCAAGTGGTTTCAGGAGTTTAGAGCTCTTGTGGAGACACAGACAGGTCGGAAGATCAAGTCCCTGAGGTTGGACAATGGGGGAGAGTACACCCTTGGAGATTTTGTTGATTATTGTTCGGAGGCAGGCATTATGAGGGAGTTCATTGTTCCTTACAACCTCCAGCAGAACGGGGTTAAGGAGAGGAAGAACAGATCCATCGTAGGGGTTGCCAAATCCATGTTACATGATTAGGGGTTGCTATTGTTCTTGTGGGCAGAGGCCTGCAACATAGCTATTTATTTGCAGAACAAAAGTCCGCATCGTGCCTTGGGGCACATGACTCCGGAGGAGGCTTTTTCTGGGAAGAAGCCTGATATTGGTCATCTTCGTATCTTTGGGTGCATTACATACTCCTACATACCCAAGGAGAAGAGGACCAAACTAGAGCCCACCGCAGAAAAGGGTATCTTTGTGTGCTACAGTGAGACCTCAAAGGCCTTTCAGATTTACATTCTTGCACAGAGGAAAGTTGTTGTCATGTGAGATGTGAAGTTCGAGGAGGACAGGGCCTTTAGGAGGTCATGGGAGTTAGAGTATCTGGATCAGCCAGACCCTCAGCAGCAGTTGAGTCAGTCACAGGGATCCAGTGGACAGGGATCAGGAGAATCTAGAGGTACATCTATGATGATGCCAGGTCTGTCAGTGAGCAGTGGCTCCGGGCAGCATGCAGAGCAGACCACAGAGCAGTTCACTAGGCAGTCCACTGATGGATAGTTCACACGGTACATAAGCTTCTACAGGTTCAATGTAGGCAGGAGGACAGCAGACAGGCAGTCAGGAGTTCAGGCTACCGATGGTGATGAGGAGGAGGAGTTTCATTCTCCTATGGGAGAAGCATGCTCAGGGAAGAGGAAGCCCAAGTGGCTTCAGGACACCTTGAGAGATGCCACATCTGTTGCTGAGCCGAAGAGGCCGTCAGAGAGAGTAGACCACCTGAGAGATTTTGTAGCTATATGGCGATGGTTACCAGCATCCTTGACTCTGAGCCTTCTAGCTATGAGGAGGCAGCTAGCCAGCAGGTCTGGAGAGAGGCCATGCAGGAGGAGTATTCTTCTATCATGAAGAGTGATGTTTGGGAGGTGGTGCCGAGGCCTGAGGGCAAGTCCGTGGTTACTTCTAGATGGCTTTACAAGGTAAAGCATGCTGCAGTTGGCAGCATTGAGAAATTCAAAGTGAGGTTTGTGGCTAGAGGGTTCTCCCAGGTAGAGGGAGTTGATTATGAGGAGACCTTCGCTCCTGTGGCTTGACATAATTCGATCCACTCCATTATATCGATAGCAACAGATATGGGTTGGAAGATCCACCAAATAGATGTGAAGACTGCATTTCTCAATGGCTTCATACAGGAGGAGGTGTACATTGAGTAGCCACGGGGCTTTGAGGTGCATGGGAAGGAGTCCCATGTGTGCAGACTGAAGAAGGCCCTTTATGGCTTGAAGCAAGCTCCCAGAGCTTGGTACTCCAGGATAGATACATACTTGCAGGGGATGGGTTTCACAAAGAGTGAGGCAGATCTGGACCTTTACAATAATGTTATAGGTGAGGAGCCTCTCATTCTGGTGTTGTATGTGGATGACTTGATCATTACAGGTGCAGAGAGACTCATAGAGCACTGCAAGAGAGATCTTGCGGCGAAGTTTGAGATGAAGGACATCGGCTTGATGCATTACTTTTTGGGTTTGGAGGTGTCGCAGGAAGAGGGGCATTTCTTCTTGGGGCAGGGGAAGTATATTGTGGACATCCTTGGCAGATTCCACATGGAGGATTGTAAACCCATGTCGACACCAATGATCACCAACTGGAAGAAGCTTCATGCTTCAGATTCCGAGTTGGTGGATTCCACATTGTACAGGCAGATGATTGGTTCCTTGATGTATTTGGTCAATACTAGACCATATATTTGTTTTGCAGTCAACACGATGAGTCAGTTTATGTGTGAACCTAGGAAGGTTCATTGGATGGCTGCAAAACACATTTTGTGGTACTTGCAGGGGACAGTGGATTATGGTCTGGACTACAGGCAGCAGGATGGAGTGAGATTGGCATTTTATACTGATTCTGATTGGGCAGGTTGTGCTTATGATAGGAAGAGCACTTCAGGGTGCTGTTTTGGGTTGGGGTGAGCAGTAGTCATGGTTCAGCCAGAAGCAACAGTCAATAGCATTGAGTTCAGCGGAATCAGAGTATATGGCAGGCAGTCTAGCTAGTTGTGAGGCCATCTGGCTTCACAAGATGTTGTTTGGCTTATTTGGTCAGCCGTTGAGACCTTCAGTGATTTACTGTGATAATCAAAGTTGCATTAAACTCACGGAGAATCCAGTATTTCATAACAGGTCAAAGCATATCGGGATCAAATATCATTTCATCAGAGACTATATTCAGAAGGGAGTTGTGAAGCTTGAGTATATTCCCACTGATGAGCAAGTTGCAGATATTCTTACCAAAGCCTTACCACGGGGCAAGCATGTTTACTTCAGAGACAAGATGGGTCTGGTGAGGAACACCTTCCTCGGTAAGAGGGAGTGTTGAAATTTGGTACCGGAGGACAGATGGTTCCCTAAGGCTTTGATCTTTGGTCTAGGGAAAAGTGTCCAAAAGAATTTATTTTTTCTCCTAAAGTGACTTTATAATTTTTATAAAGTTAAATCTAATTTAAAAGCGACTTTAAGTGATAAAGTTACTAAACTCTAATTTTAAAGTGACTTTTTAATAAAGTCAATGTAAAATTAGAAAGGGAAAAGTGACTTTGGAAATAAATGACTAAGTGGGTCTTTATTAAAGTGGGGTGAATTAAAAAAAATAGAAAGTGAGATTTAAATGAGCATTTAATCTCAGCCCTTGATCTCAATCTATTTCAACCATTGGATTTAGGGATCACCCAAAAGTCACTTAGGGTTAGATTAAAGGAGGAAAAGGTCATTCATTCTTTCATAAGTTGATTGAGAGAAGGAGAGCAAGAGAGCAAGGGAGATTTCTAGACAGGGAGGAGAAGGAGATAGCAGCTTGGCACACATTCCAAGGTAGCAGTTTAGCAAATCCGTACAGCTGAGTTAACACACAATGAAAGGCAGATTTTGGCACGATTTTCTAGAAATTCGTACAGTTGTTTGCACAGAAATCGAGGAGCAGTTTGATGGCACATTTTCCAAGGAAGGCCGTACAGCAAGTGGTTGTACCTTGGCATGCAAATTGAGGCAAATCTGTACAGCATATTGCTGGTTTTTTCTACACGCAAATCGAGGTCCATACAACGTATTTATGGCAGCTTGGCACGCATTTCTAGGCAAGCCACAGTGGCATTTAATGCTAAAAGTGGGCACGAAAATCGATGAGGTAATACAGCATTTATTTCTATCATGTTTTGTTGTTTGCAAGTATTTTCCAATTGGGTATGAGGCACGGAAAACGAGATAAGTTGTAAAAGTTTGCTTGCTAATTTTTGCTGAATATTTCTCACTGTAAAAAGCATTTTCAGAAATAAGAAAGAGCTCTCGAATTGGTTTTCCCCAAGAGTTGTAGGGGGTTTTTCCAGGGTCATCTTGACCAAAAACCATTGTGTTTAAATGTGTTAAATGGTTGTTTGTACCTGCTGATTTTTTATTTCTGCATTTTCCAGCATTCTGTAAAATTTCCAGAATTTGTGTTTTCAATAAAAATTTATTTTTTCAGTTGTTGAATGTATGGATATGGGAAAGGGAATTTAACTATTATGGGATAAATAAGGTGAAACTGAAAACCGGGGTGGGAAATGAGAAATTTTTACAAATGAGCCGCAACCTCATGTAAATGTATTTTTCATGTTCAAGAAATGAATATTAAGTTTTAGTGTGTTGCTCCAAACCTATCATGTTATATTTCCTGTGAGTATTCCTTAAGTCTCTGGAATAGTTCTACGGTGCGCAAAATTCAAGACTGGGAAATAGCCTCGCGTTGTGTGAAGGTAGCTCTATGAAATCGACTTCGTAGTGTATGAACCTAGCTTCATGAAAGTTATAACTCTTTGCCTCTCCCGTCTGCAAAAACGAAAATTAAATTCGCGAAATGTTTCCAACATATGCTCGGATTTTGTTCGTTTCTCTCCTCCAAACAAGGGGTTTACCAGGATGTTTCCATCGATGGGTGTGTCGATCCCTTCGACACGACAGGCGATGTGGTGCATAATGTTGTCACTAGTTAGGAACAGTTGCGCTCGGTGTCCATCTAGTGGCACAAACAGGGTTGCGCGGCAGACTATGTGACCCAACCATCCTCATGGGGAACCGGGTAGATAAATTCTGGTTCCTGGCAGTAATTGACAGAGACCATGACGGCACTGCAGAAGATGGAGAAATGTTAGCAAAGGACATCGTAAACAACATTTTTAGTAAACGAGTGTGCAAAACTATGGTCGTTGCTGCTGTGGAAGAAGAGGATGATGGGAAACCCCACCAAATTGGTGGTGGTGTACGACGTGGCACCAACGGGAGTGTAAATTCAGCTCCAGAGGCCTGAATCCTTGTCCATCATGACATCGAGAGAGAAGAATATACTTATAGGAGTCACACTCACGCGAGCCTTGCGGTCCAAGAATTCTACTAAGTGATGATTGAATGTGTCGCAGGGGCAATGGAGAAGGTTGTAAATGAGCTTGAACATTGAGATGAGAGCAAATGTATTACAAAACACCACCATCTTAGCCTCGTTGAATTCATAATCATCATTGGAAGCCATTGTTGGCTGACGTTAGATCACAAGAAAATCACCATAAATAACAGATAACAATCATCCCGCTGCTCATAATTCGCTCTAACATCGATCAATCAAGAAGCCTCTAGCATGTGACATTATGGCAATTGTCATTACACATGATTTGTGAAAATAATGTACTTCGAAATACCATGGATGAGCAGTCAGTGAAAGAAGAGGTGAAAAAAGAAAGCTAAAGCCTACAAATACTTGTTCAAAGATCCAAAAAATAAAAAGATTCCTTTAGCGATGTAACTTCAAGCAACGAAACACAACCAAATATGAATACGACTATAAGAATTGAGACATGCGCTCATAATACTTGTTATGTGAACTGACACAACAAGTGGGGAGATCATGGCACAACCAACGCACCAATAAGATGCTCCCATAAATGAACAAAGGATTATGATGATTATGAGTCGATCTAATAACTTCAACCAGAGACCCTTGAAACCCTAATTTCCATGGAGTCATAACCTGCTCTGATACCACTAATCCGGATCTTGGAGACTTCCCCCAAAATCTGGAAAAAAAAACACACACAGTAACCTAAACCACAAAGAACCTCTTTATTAAAACTAAGAATAACTATAAAAACTACATTGTGGTGGACAATTTGTCCTTTTACAAATTAAGGCTGATTATTTATAGTCTTTTTTAGTTACATTAACATGGGTAAATACCATAGATGGGAAAATACCATGGGTGGGTAATACCATGGGTGAGTTATTAATGGCCTTTAGTTACATTACTCCTTTAGTTACATTACTATGGGTAAATTTCCATTCAGACCAATTTTGGGGTCGTTGCCAAGGAAGTGCATATAGGATTCCATTCTTGGTTTGCATATCATTTTAGGTGCATTCAACTTTGTAAATGCATAATTAAAGCATGATAAAATAATTTATTCATAGAGAAATGGATTCTAGGGACATATTTGTAAGTAGAGTAAGAAGTTCAATTCCAACATCACCACTCACTCCCACTAGACCTCGTAGTGCCACACCATCCACCGACACTCATATTCCATCATTTACAGATAGAGATAGACTCCCTAAGGTGTATAGGTCTGAAATCCAACCTAGAGATTCACCAACTTCTTCCACTGAAGTTGTAGTTAATGAACCTACATCCCCAAAAAAGGTACCTAGTGAAGAAGAGGAAGTTTATTTTGATATGCCATTAGTAGAGGAACTAGAAGAAGAGCTAGAAAATCCCATCATTGAACCTTACATTAGCTCTGAAGAATCTACAATGGTAGGGGAAGGAGAAGGATAAGTACACGATGTACATGGTGAACTTAGGATTGGAGGTGGAAGAGGCAGAGAATGAAATATAGGAGGATGTGGAGGACGAGGTGGTGGAGGTGGTAGGGGAGGTAGGGGACAAATAGATCCTTATGGATTTCCTATCTTTTATGAATATACATAGCCACAATGAAAAAAATCTCACCTTATATTCTTCCCAATTTCCATGGTTTAAGAAGTGAGAATCCAGAAACATTTATTTTTTAGTTTGAAGTCGTGTGTAGATCTTATGACTACTTGCTTGATACTCAGAAATTAAAACTATTTCTAGTTACTCTTGAAAATGGAGCACTTAAATGGTTTATGGGTCTAGGAACACATACTATTAGAACATGGGAAGAAATGAAAACGATGTTCTTAAAAAAATATAAGGATTATTGTATGCCCCATAACATTAAGTATGAAGTATTTAAAATGATGTAAAAAGAGGACGAAAGCCTTGAAGACCAAGTTGAAATATTTGTTTATAATGTTAAAAGGTTTAGGATGCACGAGCTATATGTTGAGACATTAAAATCTCTTTTGTTAAATCTATAAGAGATGAATGGATTGACCTTCTCAACTTAATGGGAAAATGAGATGTTTCTCAACTTTCATTCAGTGAAATATTTATTGTGTAAACATATTTCAAGGGGCAAGACTAGAACTTGTAAAAATCCAAGAGACCCTGTCATGTCAAGAATTAGTAAATCTACAACTGGAACAATTAGTAGAGATGAAATAGGTAATTTAATTGATAATTTCAATAAATATATTCTTGGGGATCTTAGTGAACAACTAGATACTCTCAAGATACAAAACAAGTAAAAAGTCGAGAATTTTCCATTTCTATTTTTTGTCCCAAATGTAGAAAGAAACATGCCTTGAGAAAATGTCCTCTTGATAGTATAGAAATTTGTGTCATATGTGTTGAAAATCATGATACAAGCGAATGTCCCTTAATACCTAGTCTTAAAGTTATTTTTCAAGATGAGGTTGGAACAAGCCAGGTTGAATCAATTTGTTTTATTGTTAAAATACCATGGTAAAATCAGCAATCAAATATGACTCAAGGTTTCAGTACTCAATATCAATCATATGCACAACCACTGAATAATTGGACTGCACCTATGACCTGGAAACCCTTTCCCCCACAACCTCAAAATCCATCTTAGGAATAATGTTGGAAAAACCCTTATGGAAGAAATCCTCAATTTTAAAAACTATATTATTCTTTTCCACCACAATATTATCCTCAACCAAACCAATCCCCTCAATTCCAAAATCCAAATCAAAAACTTTCATTACCATTCCCTCAAAAATCCAGTCAACTATTCGCTTAACCACTCCCAAATCCAAATAAAAACAACCAACAAGCTTCTTATAATATGGAAGGTCAAAATTTTCAAGCTTGTATGACAACCCCATTAGGTCTAAATGATGTTCAACTTAGATCTAGTAAGGTTTTGCAAAAGAAGTCACCAAAAATTTCTATCCAAACAATCTAAAGAGGATAAAGTTCATGAAAGAGATGAAAATATTAATTAAGAAAATACTCCTCTAAAGGAATATTCTCCTATACAATCAAAGGATGAGCAAATAAAACAAGCTCCTACATTTCCTCTAGTAAAAAAACCTTATATTTCCTTACAGGATCCACATTTCCCTGAAAGGCTCAAAATTGATAAAGGAATAGAAAGGTAAATTGATTTACCATATTATGACATGCTAGATGAACTTACAAATATTTGCATCAAAATTCCTTTGCTTCAAGCTATAAAGGAAATACCAATTTTTGAAAAAAAAATATTAAGGAGATATGCATCAGAAGACCAAGAAGAAAAATAAAATATGTCAAAAAGATCTAGTTGGTATGGAAAATTGTTGATATTATGATGGGGAAAACAATTGTTCAAAAATATCTAGATCTAGGTAGCACCATTGTAAAAATTCACATCAGTGGTGTCGAGATTCCAAACACTTTTATTGATTTAGGAGCAACTATCAATATCATGAGTAAACAAACTAAGGATTAATTAAAGGTTCCTAATCCTACATTGTTACAATTAGCAGATAGATATGTTATCAAAACAGATCGTATATTGGAAGATGTGCTTGTTTCTTTAGATTTTCGGGAATATCATGTTGATTTCATGATCTTAACTTTCAATAATAATTTAGGAGGCCATCCATTGATCCTTGGTAGAACTTGACTAGCCACAACTTATGCATTTATAAGTTGTAGATCTGGTGACATGTATATTTCTAATGGACACTCCACTAAGAAATTCACATTATATCCACTTACAAAAACAATAAAAAAAAGTAGAAACTAAAAATTGGATAGGTGAAGATAATGAAGACTCTGATGATATTCAACTAGCGTTTACTCTTTCACAAATAGATGAAGAAGATCAATTGATAAATTTAATGAATAATAATGTTTCTTCTTTGTACTATGAGCAATATCAAAGTTTTCAGGAACAATACAATATTGAATATTTATCATCTCATCAAATGGCTTTACAGTCTATGGAAAAGTTTGGCAATTCCACAATAACGTTTAATATTAATGATAACTTGGAAAATTTTCAAAAGAGGAAATTAATAAAGATGCTACAAAAACATTCCTCTACTTATGCATGAAAATATATTGATATGAAAGGGATTGATCCTAAAACTTGTATGCATCATATTTATCTCAAAAAAAATGTCAACCCAATTAGACAACCTCAGAGAAGGATGAATCTTAACCTAAGAGAAATTGTTGAGGAACTATAAAAGTTACTTAATGCAAATTTCATCTATTTGATATCAGATAGTCAATGGATGTCACCTTTGGTAATTGTTCCAAATAAAAATGGAAAATGGAGAGTGTGTATTAATTACAAGGAATTCAACAAAGATACTTTGAAAAATCATTTTCCACTACCTTTTATGGATCAAGTATTAGATACCTTGGCAGGGAAGAAATAGTTTTCATTTCTGGATGGTTTTAGTGGATATAACCAAATCCAACTAGCACTAGAAGATCAAGGTAAAACTAAGTTTACATGTCCATGTAGAACATATGCCTATAAGGTACTTCCATTTGGATTATGTATTGCACCTACAACATTTCAGAGAGCATTTTTGGGTATATTTTCTTATCTAATTCATGATTGTGTGGAATTTTACATGGATGACTTTACTGCATATGGATATACTTTTGAATAAGCTATTTAAAAAATGGAAAAAGCTATTATTAGATGTAAAGAGGAAAACCTTTCATTAAGCCATGAGAAGTGTTTTATGATGTTCAATGAAGGGATTGTTCTAAGCCTTCATATTTCAAGTGATGGAATTAAAATGGATACATCTAAAGTAGAAGTAATTTATAAAATTTCAATTCCGGTTTGTCAAAGAGGTGTTAGAAGTTTTCTCAAATTTACTCGTTATTATAGAATATCCATAGAAAATTTCACAAAAATAGCCTCTCCACTTTTCAAACTTCTTACAAAAGATTGTGAATTTATTTGGAATTCTGATTGTCAAAAAACATTTGAGACATTGAAGCAAAATATAACTGAAGCACCAATTGTAAGAGGACCTAACTGGTATCTTCCTTTTCACATTTCTATTAATGCTTTAGATACAACTTTAGGGGTTGTGTTGGGACAAAAATATTTAACTCCTTATGCTATTTATTATACAAGAAAAATTTTGACTCCAATAGAGTTAAATTACATTGTAACAGAAAATGAGTTTTTAGATGTTGTGCATGCCATCAATAAGTTTCGTCATTATATCACTGGTTATGAAACTTTCATTCAAACATACCATTCTACTGTTAGATATCTGATGAAAAAACCAATCATTAATGACATAATTACAAGATGGTTATTATTACTACAAGAATTCAACATTACTCTTCTTGATAAACCAGGAAAAGAAAACATAGTTGCTAATTTTTTTTCTAGAATGCAAAATAATAATGATGATGTTCTTGTAAAAGATAATTTTCATAATGAATATATTTTTGCAATATCTACTAAAACACCTTGGTTTGCAGATATTTCCAATTACTTAGCTACAGGGAAATTACCTCCACAACTACCACCCAGGGAAAAGCAAAAAGTTATCAAAACCAATGCACCTTATTCTTGGATAGATGGAGAATTATACAGAACTGGACCTGATTTGATCATCTAAAGGTGTGTTCAATAAGATGAGTAACCAGAAATCTTGAAAGCTTGCCATGATGAGCCAAGTGGAGGACACTTCGTTGACAAAAGAATTGCTTACAAAGTCCTTCTTTTTAGATATTATTGGCCATGTACTTTTAAAGATGCCAAAGAATATGTGAAAAGATGTGATAGTTGCCAAAGAAAGAGGAATCCTATTCCATCAGATGAGATGCCTCTACAACCACAAGTACTTGTATAATTTTTCGAAAAATGGGCTCTAGATTTTGTTAGGCCAATAAATCTTTCATCTAAACAAAATAGGTATATATTTGTTTGTACGGATTATGTTACGAAACGGGTAGAAGCTAAACCTATTTTATTTGCAACTGAAAATGGTGTAGTTACATTTATTTTTGATGATATATTTAATCATTTTGGTTCTCCAATAGAAATTGTAACATATCAAGGTACTCAATTCAAATCCAAATTGGTGCAAAAGATCATGTAGAAATATAAAATCAAGCACCAAAAGTCTACTCCATATCATCCACAAGACAACGGAAAATTGGAGTCCACCAATAAGGTAATTGATTCAATTCTAACCAAAATTGTGCATATGTATAAAAGAAACTAGGCAGAAAAACCTCTAGAGGCGCTATGGGCATATCGAACCACATGGAGAAACACAACTGGGCATACTCCTTATGAGCTTGTCTATGGGAAGCAATTTTTTCTCCTAATTGATTTCCAAGTGGAGACCTTTAGGACAACAACTAAATTGGGCCTTGATCTATCTAAAGCTCAAAAACAAAGACTAGCACAATTGAATGAACTTGATGAGATCCGACAAGACGTTATACAAAGAACCAACATAATTCAGCAGAAAAGATCAAGATGGCATTACAAATTTATCAAAGCTAAAAAGTTCAAGCAAGGTGACTAGGCTCTTCTTTTTTATTCCAAATTCAAAGGCTTTCAAAGGAAATTTCAAACTCATTGGCTTGATCATTATGAAATTGATACAATTTTTTATAATGGAGCAGTCAAAATCGAAACTATTGATGATGAACAAGCTACTTTCCTCGTTGATGGTCATAGATTAAGATTATATCATAAACCACTAACAAAGGGAGAGTTTGTCAAATATTTGCAAGAAAATTCTATATTTAATTTGGTCAAGGAAGGAGATTTTTTTCCCATTCTCCAACTCCATTTTAATTTTTCTTATCATATATAATATATATATATATAATAAATATATAATATATATATATATATAAGCATGAAAACCAACAATGTTGGCATGCTTATATAGAAAATCTTAATTGAAAACCAAGAGTTCTTAGCAGTTTAGATTTTCATAATTCCCTTATCTTTTCCCTTTTTCTTCTGATCAAGCAACAAATATCAAGGAATAAACACAACAAAATTGATGTCATTCTATAGCTAACCTTCAATTCCATAGTTGAATCCAATTTCTACAGTCAAGACAAGATAAAACACTTCACATTCAGAGAATCTACAACAAAGGAATATCATAATGAGGTACGTAGAATGTTAAATTATTTTCATATAAGAGCATTAGATTTTAATTCATTCAATGATTTGATGAAAAAGCTTGGGTTATCAAAAGACCTTATTAACTGCCTAAAAATTATGTCCCGCTACCATAACCATTACAACCTCATTAAATCATCATAACTTAACCTGTCACATACAATCCATTTGAAATTGCATAAATCTTATCGATCCTATGAAATCATATCTAAAAATCATGAAAATCATGCAAAAACGTTTAGTCCTATCATAAGTCAAATACCCCACGAGCACCCATTCCATTATCATTCCACTCTATTATCATTCCATACCCCTCTCCATTCATTTTGTTTACCTCCTTCTTTTCAACCCTCTATCACATATGTTAAGAAGAAATAGTGCAGGACTGAGACATCTCTCCACCAGGGGTATCATTGTCCAATCAAAACCTAGTGGAGTCAAGTTCCTTCAGGCATACCCACAAGTCAAAGATCAATTGCAGCAAGTAGGTTGGCTCAGGTTCTTTGAAAAAATTGGTGGACATGAGACAAAGGTGACCAAAGCATTTGGTCGGGATTTTGATGGGGTCGAGGTAGAAATTGGTGACATTAAACTTATACTAACAAAGTCCATCATTGAAGAAGCTACGGAATTACCCTGAAATGGAGAGAGTTGGTTTAAGAATAGAAAAATCAAAGAAAGAGACTGAATGAACTTTCTTAAAGATCCAAGTATGGAAATTTCTATCTTTAAAAAGGGAATTCTAGTCACAACATTGAAAGGAAAATGGAGGAATTTATTGTTAGTTATTCAAAAAAATTAACTTGTGAAGGAAGGTTCGGAACTATGTCCTTTTATCATGCTCATTTATGATGCATTTTATTGATGGAAATGAAATCAATTTGCCATATTTCTTTCTCTGTAGTCTTAGAAAGATGGCCTCTAGTGTGCAACGAGAATAAAAATACCTTGATAATTCTCTCTATCATCATGGACTTATTAAAATCTTCAGAGAAGCACACTTATAAGCTAAAGGAGATAATTGGCAAGATTTTCTAGTTCGCAATCACTTTCTAGAATCTCAAGATGAAGAAACTAGTAAAAGGGTTAAAAGAATTCAACGCAGGTCACTTCCAAACCCTAACCCTGAAGAAGAAAACGAACAAGAAAATTTGGGGTAGAATGAAAGAAAGGCACTAGAAGACCCACTTGGAGATGACACTCCTCTTTATCAATATTTGGAAAAATATAAATAGAAAAATGGAAAGAAAAATGTTAGAATAAAGAAATCCAGTTCAATTACTAAACTTCCTGAAGAAAATGAAGAAACAAAAAAGAGGAAACATGAACAAACCAATAAAAGGAAGAATATCTAGAACATTGAAGAATCAGAAATAAAACTAAGGAGCAAGAGAATTTCCAAATTCTCAAAAGTAAATTCTCCGGAAATGGTTGATATTGAAGAAGAAGGTTACCAAACACCTCCTCAAACATTAAGTCCAACAAGGAAAACACCCGATATTGATCTAGCACAGTAACAAATATATGATTATGTGGATTATATGGAACAAAGAGCACAACAAAAGGTAAACTCCTCCTCTCATAGTCAAGATAATGCATTTGACGAAACCCCTCTGTTAGATCATACCCCTGAATAGTATAGAATTCAGGATGCTCTAAACCAAGATATATATCAGTGAGAAGTTCTTCATAAATATCTTACATAGGAACGAGAAGAAGAAAGGTACAAAATTAGATATTAAGGACTAATAATGATAATATATTGTTGCATCTATGCCATTGGGACAAGAAAAACAAAAAACTCAAAGAAAATAATAGATTTCTCGAAAACAGAATCAGGGGATTGCAGAGTAAAATCCTAATGAAGAAACCAAGGGATATCTTTAGCATCAAATTTAAAGAGAATGAAGAGTACTAGTCTAGATATGCTTGCACAAGTTTCTAGGATTATACATTAAAGAAGAAGAAGAAACCACTTTTTAATTTTTAATGCATGAGGACATACAAAAACTTTGGTGTGGGGGAATGTTGAAGTCTAAAATTGTTTCTTTTTTACTACCGTTTGTCTTCTCCTTTATCCTTTTTTAACCACCTTGTTGCAGTTTTAACCTAATTAAGGTCATCACAGACTTACTCAAGCATATAAAAGGTAATAATCATCCATGTTTTAGAATCTATTGTTTCTTTATGAAATATAATTAAAACATCTAAGAATCTTTCTCATTATGTACTTAATGTAGAATTTTGCAGCCATCTCCATGGTTAAACAGGTTTCAATGCACCAAAGAAGGAATGAAAGGTACTTGTAGATGAAAATTGTTCCATGCATGGATGTCCACCTATAGTCATGATTTGGCAAGATAAAGGGATCGAAATATCTAGAAGTCAAACCAGAAGTCAACTCTAGCTATGACGTTTTAGCAGTCAAGTAAGTTTCAGCAAGAGATCATAACGAGATCAAGCGAGTGTGGAGATTATTTTTTCGATCATGAGAAGATATGTTTGAGAAGAATCCCTCATGATTTTCTCTTCCAGTAGAAAATCATGAAGAGATAGACTTTCAATTTAATATTACTTCTTAGATGGAAGACTAGCTAAATTGCATATCGTCACGGGACTCTTAGATCAGCTTGATAAAGAAATGTATAAAAGTCATGGGGAAAAACTAGAAAGACAATCAGTTGTTGATTATTCAGTAATTGAAAGCTTTGTTCAAAAGACATGCAGATTAATATGATACTCTATTTTTCAATGCATGGTTGAGCAATCGATTGATCAATGACAAACATACACTCATGGGAGGGCCCCTTGGAGAGTTGTCGATGTAGATTTACATTGCAATTTCTCATAGATAGATTTTATTTGAATTACACTTTCACATAATTTTTTCTTTGTCAACAAAGATAGTTACATACATTTTTTTCTAAGATGTTTTGTCAGTATAGCGCTTATAAAAAAGAAAATACCAAAAATATTTATTTCCATAATGCATTTAATCTTATAACTCAGTTAAATTTTATGGATAATAAATAGTTGGTTTTCAGAGCTTATTAGCACACATCGGTAATCACTTGAGGCTATAATTTTATTTGATTTACTTTTCTTTTGCAAGCAAACAACATTAGTATTTATTTCTGCAAATTAGTGTTAGAATTTATTTTCTTCAAATAGAGTTAAGATTTCCTGTTGCAAAGTAGTGTTAAGATTTTTATTCTGCAATTAATATTAGAATCTCTTTTCTATAATTAGCATTTATTTTTCATTTATGCAATTAGAAATAGACTTTAAATTCTAAAATTAGAATAAATTGTGATTTCAAGTTACAGATTATTTTTCAATACAATTTGGCATTTGGTTTTGATGTAGCTTTGAAGGAAAGAACATGTGTGTGACAACTCTTTAATCCTCTCTAACATTTATCTGTACATAGATTAATTTCATCCAAAGATATAATTCATAGCATCTATGATGCACATATACTTCATAAGTACACGAACCTTGGTTGACAACTAATTAAGTAATTTAAGATCAATTAAATTACCCAACACAAACACTTGTTGAAATTGTAATTTTCTTGACTAACATTGGGAAACATAGTGAATGTGCGGGTGATAATAAAGTTCATACAGAATGCCACATTAAGACATAGAGAAATAAAATTCTCACGCAATGGGAATAAAATGGTGAACTATACAAAATGGATTTTCCCACTACAGAGGAAGAATGGCTAGATCATTTGAATGTTGACTAGCATTGAAATCATTCAAGGGCAGCATTGAATAGTGCACCACATTGGAAATATTAAAAAAAATAGTTCCACACATGATAATGCAACTGCATCAAAACAAAATTCATGAAGGCACAAGGATACCATAGAATTTGTGCAATAAAAGATACATTATGGGAAAATGAAGCAACTAGATCAAGAGTTACAACCTTGTGCTTGATGGGAAACTACATTTAGTGCAATGTGCTAAGAGGGGAGGATATCTCCAAAGGATTCTATGGTGAAGGTATATACATCATTGAAATAAAAATAATTTGCAAAAGGATTATATAGGGCCACAATGAGATCTACACCATATAAACAATGTAATACAAATGGTATCTTAGTGCGATAATAACTGGAACAACACCATGCACTGATGGAACTAAAACCAAGAACAATAATGTGATGAAGATTGAGTTGTTTCACACTCCATGAATGTGATAAAATCTATAATAATATGATGTTATAGATGCTAAAATAAATGCATTGGAAGCCATCGTATGTAAACGCATTGCGCTCTTCCATATCCTAGTCCTGAACCCATGCCGTTAACCATTGTACAAGCGCCAATGCACTTTGGAAAGGCAGTATAATAAAGCATGATGGGAAGTTAATGCAGGAGCATCTAGGCCTAACCAGCAATGTGATGGTGTGGTCACATGTTGTGGCTAACGAGAGTTTGGAAGAAGAATTGGTTACATAATTTCTATAAATTGCAAAGTATGTAAGTAGTTATATTGTTGTCAAATATTAAGGAAAAGAGAGAATAGGTGGCAAGTTGATCCTCCCTGCTTGGAGATCAAGCCAAGTAGTTTAGCTTGTTCAGATTAGCATAGGATTTGATTTCTAAATGTATAGTCTATCCCTTCAATTATGGAGGAGATGGTTAGCTTAGATATATTGTATTTCCTTTCTTTTCAAAAAGGACGGAGTGAGAGGATTCAAGAGGATTCACGATGGAATTGTAAGCCTACAGGCAGATTAGAGGAACTAGAGGCTCTAATTAAAAGAATCAGGCCAGAGAGGGACAGAGAGCCTCAAATATGTAATTATGTGTTTATATATTTATTTACAGAGAGGAGAGTGAGACAGAGGAACTATGTATTTATGCATTTTCCAATTGTGTTGTGTATGCGTTAATCATTTAAAATTCCATTTGTAGACATGTTGATCGACCATCGATCACTATAGGATCAATGGCAATCCATTAATTAAATGAATGATTGTTATGTATATGGAGTGTGAGTGTTTAACTGAGTATGGCAGGGGAACGTGTTTTAACACAGAATCCATCAAACAGTGAATGGAACGAAGTCAAAGAGAAATAGACTAATCAATGCACAATGGTCGTTGGATCTGCAAGATAAACGGGCCAAATCAAAAGTGGAGAACATAGTGATTAACATTGCATCGATGGACTTTGATGAGGAAAGGCAGATTTATACACAAAAGTGGTATTTTGGGCAAGGTGGAAGTGGTAAGTGGTAATTCGGGGTGAGCACCCGATTCCACTGACCAAGCGACACGTAGTACTCGGGAGGAGAGAGGAAACCGCTTTTTGGGCGGGTAATCCCTATGCTATTTGTCTACCTAAAATCTCTGATAGACGACAGATCAAGTGTGTTAGATCGACGGTGGAGGATTGTCATGCAAGTTGTGTTTATCGGTTGAATCAACAACCATCAGATCCGGAATGAGATCGATGGTCACGATTTAATCGCCAATCGCAAATCAGAGGTGTCAACTGATGGTGGGTGATGCATCGGCGATAGCGATATTGCGATACGTCAATAGCCGATAAAGCGGAGATTAGAGATAACGAAGGATGGTGGAGCGCAGGGAAAAGGCGATGAACTGGACCCGATGATTTATGAATGTCGGTGTATAATAATTGAAGTCTGGCTTATATGTTCCGGTCGGGTTTTCCATGGTTTCCATGTATTTTCGACCAAGTTGTGTGGTCCTAGTTTTTAATGAAAAGGCATATATATAAAGCTTCCGATTGAGATAGGTGGCCATAACCCACAGGCTTGCATAAGGTGATTGGGGAAAGCAGGGAAAATTTCCTTTAGGTGGTCTTTCCTGCATCATTTGGTATCAGAGTAGGGAAAGAGATTTCCTGCAAGAAGGAGGAAGCGTTTACAAGCAGAAGGATGCCTTGCTTGTGAAGATTA
The DNA here is from genome assembly GCA_000404065.3 of Pinus taeda. Lineage (NCBI taxonomy): Eukaryota > Viridiplantae > Streptophyta > Pinopsida > Pinales > Pinaceae > Pinus > Pinus taeda. The sequence goes on from APFE031349795.1 coordinate 164,025, forward strand.
TGACTAAAAAGGTATGAAAGTTCGCAGCACGATGAATGAATGCAGAGTTTGGCACCAGACTACAACAATAAGACTGTAGGAAGAACTCTTGGAAGTTCTTAGAGATTGTATAAGAACCTCATTCCAACTGAGGCTTGGAATAGATAGGGGCGGAGGAGTCCTTAAGAGTAGTGAGTGTAGCAACCAAAGAGAGAGCAAGATTGCTCAGTATAAGTTCTAAGGAAAGAGGACTTGGAGACCAGGCAAAGGAGAAGCTTGGCGAGAAGATCAACTTAGAAGGATGTTGATTCGTTGTAGGTGTAGAGCTCACACAGAAGAGAAGATGGCTATGGAAAGTCATATGGAAGGTTCAGAAGAAGGTTACAAGATGAAGGAGAAGGGTGATCAAACAATTTGTATGAAACGGATGAGTCAAGCAGAGCTTGACAAGGAAATAGCTTAGATAAGAGAAGAACTCAATGCATTAGTAATGTTGCTAGGGAGAACCATAGACTAGGTTGGGTCTTGAAGTAGAAGCCAGTGAAGTGGCCTATGTTGTAGAGAAGGCTACAACAAAGACAGATAAAGTGGTTGATGGAAAACCTCAGAGAAGCAGAAGGAGAAATGGAAGTTTCCATTTATAGACTAGAACAGGGAGAAATTCTGGATGAAAAGGATAATGAGAGGTCATCTGAAGGTCTCATGAAATATTGGAATAGTTCATAACAATGAGAAGATATGTTGACAAGGGAAGCAGATGAGGCAATGAAGCCTTGTGATTTTAATTCTCATAGTTTGTGTATGTTTGCAGGATATGAAGAGGATGATGGACAGTCTGGTGAAACTGTCACAAACAGGAATGAAGCTCTTGAGGTGAAGTACGATAGAGAATTCCTTTTAGAGGAAGAAGGTGTTGATTTATTGCAGCATAAAGAGTTCATAAATGAAATTATGTTTGTTGTAAGACATCTAGATGAAGTTGATATGGACCAGAAATCTAATGAAATTTCCATAGTGGTATTCCAAAAAGGTAAGCAAATGAATTTTTTAGATGAAATTGATGAAATAACTTTGCAATATGATAGTGCAGAAAACAGGATAACTCAAGAGGATTGTCAGGAAATGAATGAAGCTGAGAATGACAGTTGTGATGAACTACTGGAAAGATTTCACATGGAAATAGAGTTCTTGGAAAGATTGCTCAAGGAACCTGAAGGAGAAACGAAGCTTTCAGAACCTGATAAAGAAGAGATTATGGTTACCATGCATAATAAGGATGAAATGTCTCAAACATTTATAGAGTCAAGTAAATATTAAGACTCTTCAATTAACGATGTGACTGTAGGTACGGAAGAAAACATTATTAAATGTGATGCTGAAATCAGATAAATTGAGCAGTTCTTATTTGAAAGTGAAATGGAAGATCAGGAACAACAAGAAAGTTATATCCTTAGAGACATGAAGGAAACAGGAGTATTAATCCAATAGGATAAAGATGGAAGAAACTAGTAATTTAAAAGAGATGATCAGCTACATGAGAATGAATTTGAGGAAGGCGTTAGATTGCAGGAGTATAGCAACTGGTAGCAGAATAAAGAACAAGAGATTAATCTGGCAGTAATGAGAGGAGAAGTAATATAATAATAGAGGGCCTGCAAAGAAAGACAAATGAAGATCAAAGATACAGATGGAGAACGAAGAAACGAGTCAAGTGGAAGCTATTGCAACAGAGGTGGAATGGCAAGCTGATAAACGAGTTCAGAGAACTTGAACACATTCATATAGATTTTTTAAAGGAGAGACTCAAATAAATGGAGTCACAGTAAAGAGGATTTGCTGAAATCCAAAAGATATATGATGGAAGATTGGTGCTTGTAGCATCAAAAGAGGATGAAATGTATTGTATTTTTAAAAATGATGATTGTTGTGTGCCTGCAGGTCATGTAAGTTTAGGGAAAAACAAGAAGTTATTGGAAACTATCATATCAATAGGTGAAAAGATAACTACCCATAGTCATATGAAGAATAAAGAGAAAAGTTACTGTCAAGTGAAGGAAGATGTCCAGTCAGATGACATCCAAAGGATAAGTCAAAAGGAGGATGGCAAAGGAATTATTGAGATCAAAGAAATGTTTGGAAAGGAAGAGATCCATTCATATGAATATGGAACAAAGAGTTTCCTCAAGAACACTGATGAAGCTAATACAAACCAAATGGAGAATCTTATGGTGTATTCAGGAGGTGGGAGTCAACTAGAAGAATTGATGATGTTATGAAACTAGCTCAAGAAAAGATAGAAAAGATAGATCAACGCCTTAGAATTCAGCCTCTTCGAGGGGGC